>PVJH01003251.1:0-146665 GCA_004026705.1 Nesogale talazaci
TTTTTTTTGCCATACCATATATACTCATGTATAAGCCAAGTTTTCAGCACATTTTAAATGCAGCATTGGTGGTAAAATTAGGTACCCTGGCTGCTTTCGGGTCAGCTTATCCTCGAGTGTATACAGTACCATAGTACCGATGTCTACAGAGAGAATGCCCCCGATATTTTCTAAATGAAGACAGATGACTCAGAGACAAATGCAAGAATCTCAGATATAGACCAAAGGTGAAAGTCAGACATTGAAAAATTGAGAGTTGATTGTATTACTTTATTTTTTTTCTTTTCTTTTCAGGAACTCATCAGCTATGAATCACAAGACCTGGTTATTGACATAAGCTTTCAAGGTTTCCCTGTCCAGCCTCCAAATCTATGAAGAAGTCTCTCCTAAACCTGGCTAGAGAATTCCAATGTAGCTGCCTCTTGTTCTTCCATTGGTGGACAAGTATTAGTACCTTCTTGTTCAGAAGCTCTTGTAAAAATGCAGCTAAGAAAGAACTCCATCCCCATAGCTTGACATCCCTTACTTCTACTGCATCTTTAATTCAAGTCATTGTCGACCTCATGCCTTTTGTCCCTTACCCGTCCAACCCAGTGGCCATGGGGTTAGTTCCATTTCCTGACAAGCCAATGGTTGACTGAGTAGAACTGCTATGTGAGGTTTGTGTGTCTTTGAACCTTTGGAAGTAGATCTTTCTTTCATTGAGTTGGTTTGAGCTCGTGGTCGAGTGTTTGGCACCACCCAGGGTCTTCACTGTGCCACATGAAAACCAAACCCATGTCATCCAATCTGTTTAGACTCAAGAGCGCCCCTACTGAACAGAGTAGAACTGTCTGCCAGGGTTTCTGATGCTGTCATTCTTTATACAAACAGACGGGCACATAAAGTGTAAACTGATTGGCAGGTCTGAATCTCCAACCTCTGGTTTGGTCAGAGCATGTGACCACTGCACTTCCAGGTCTCCTGTTCTCCTGCATCCCAACATACAGACAACAATGTGGCTCATTGCCACCAAGTCATTTCCAACTCACAGGCCCTGTAGGACAGGACAGAACCACCCCTTTGGGCTTTGAAGACTTTAAATCTTTACAGGGGTAGACAGCCTCATCTTTCTGCTTTAGAGATGCTGGTGGGTTTGAACCACTGACCTGTCAGAACGCTTCTAAACCAAGCTAGACCGACTGCTATGAATTGAAACTGATTCACAGTCACGTTATAGAGTGGGGTACAATTGCTCCTGTGAGTTTTGAAGACTGTCACTTTGAATCAAAGTAGAAAGCCCCAGCTTTCTCCTGCAGAATAGCAGGTTTTGAACCACTGACCTTCTGGGTCCCAGACCACCGAGTAACCATGATACCAGCAGAGTTCCTTTAGAACTTTTTAGAGGCCATCAAATATATGAATCCATTTGAAATGACTACAACAATGAGGCACTAATATTTTATGGTGTGGCACGTCTCCTACTTTGTATCTTGCATTTGTTTAAGTCTATTACATGGTAATTTAGAGATGCTAATCGTAAAATTAATGCTACTAATGAGAGAGAATACACCTTTGAATAACATATTCTGTGATTGATTTACCCAGAAAACTTCAAGATTCTTAAATTGAAATTTCCATTACATTGTAATAAAGTTCTATATAGTCATACACTTAAGATTGGAGAAAGAAAATTTATTTGCTTTCAATAACAAGATTTGGTGGCCTAAATTCATCCCTTTTTGTCGGAAACTGCAACAAGCTCTATTTCTTTGCGTTGTGACTACAAGGGCTTGCTTGCTCCAGAGTAGAGCCCCCTAAAGGGTAATATGGTGTGTCTCTTATCAGCACAGAGGATTATTTTCAGCTCTCAAAAATATTAGATCAGTCAATCAGCAAGGAGCTTTCCTGACCCAGTTTACTTAAGTGATTTGTATGGAACTTAAAAGTTTAATGTTTAAAATTGCTTATGATATTGAATCTGTTTCTTAATTTGCTTGGGGTCCCCTGGAGCTCATTTAAATTCAGAGTTTCTGTTTACTAAAGGTCTAGGTATAATGACGATTTCCACATAAATATGACAAAAACATATTGCAGCTCTTGAACACGGAGAGCAATGTGTAGTGAATTCTTATTCACATGAGTTTGGATAGGACTTGAACTATTTTTTGCAAAATTGGGAGACCTATTAATCAGATAAATGCGAATGGAATTGTCTTTCCTTTCACACACATAGTTGGTGCTGGAATACCACTATTGAACATTCTGATTAAAAAAAAAGAGAGATCCACACAAAATCATAATAAAAAGGGGGAAACAGAGCAGAATTTCAAAGTGCACTGGAATGTATACTTCCCAGAGTCATGGAGGTTGAATGAACCTCCAAAATTATTTTCTTGAAATAATCTTTACTCCTTCATGCAAACATATTCCCTGATATCTTCTTAAAACAAAATGTTAGTTTAGCTTAACTAATTAAAACTAGTTTCCTTGAACATGATATATTTTTAGAACTACCTTTTTAGGCTTGAATAACTTATAACAGCCACTTGAAAGATGAGCTAGGGCTTCCGGGGGTCGGAGGACAGGGAATGTATGTTGATAGTGGAGGAACCCGTCAGAAAAGAAGGGGGAGATCATTTTGCAACAGGAATCATGGCATCTCTACATTGTACATGTAAAAATGGTTGAAAAAATGTATTCTTCGCTTGGCATATTATTAACACCTACAGAAAATAAATTTAGAAGGTAAATATGAATATAGAAACCCATTGTTTCCTGAATGTATATACCATGGAATTCGGTCAATGCTTTGTGAACACTGTGCTCTTCTTTGCTAATTCACTCAAGATGTTGATTGAAAAGCTAAATGTGGACAAGACAAAAAGCAGATCAAGGTTTTCTAAGATAGTTTATGAAGATAATTTTTTGAGCCAGCATAATTCAGTTGACCCTCTTTAAGGCCACTTCTAACATTTACAAAGTCTGGGGCAAATGTGGTTCTGATTATTCCATATATTTAAAAGTCGTGAGTCCCACTAACAAGCTGTTAAATAAAATATGATTTATCTCCTGTCTCAACAAACGTAAGCTTTGCAGTGACTAGGAATGGCAGGGTCAAATTTATAATGTTCTGGCACCCTGTACTTTCATGCAAAAATCTGAGTTTCCACAACAACAGGACAGTTGGCTGCTTCCTTTCCCTTCCTAACCTAATTCCACCCTGCACCAGGAGGGAATATATAGAAACATATGTAAGCTTCTCAACCTGCATTGCCATGCCTTGATCATATTGTCAGCTCCATGTGTCTATGGTCATGATAATGGTTAGTGAGGTTCTCCTTTAGAAAGATAGATTTGAGATCCCTGGTAGTAATGAAAGACTATGAACACAGGTAAGGTGATGGATGTTAGACAGGGAGAATCCCAGGTGCCTGAACTATTTGGTCATTGAAAGGACTGTAAATTGAGGAAGAATAGCACCTATGAACTAGGAGATGGGTCCATCATGCCCGTGTCTAAGGTCATCTGGCTTTCCTTCAAGCATGTGTCTTCTAGACTGAGAGATTGTCCCTGGGAAATTTACAAGCACGTGTGATGAAGACAGTGCTTGGACTGTGGTTTTGGAAAACTGAAAGTGTATGTATATAACTCAAAAATGAATAGAAGCCAATGTGAGAGCAGTCAAACCTATTTGTGCTTTATCTTCTTTATCATCTGTGTTGATCCAGGCTTACTGTTCATGAATAGAGATGATAATAAGACTATACACCACCCACCCATCATTTCCAGAAAAAGAGAGCCTGAAGCCCGTGCTTGTGTGTCCTGGTCACAAGTCATTTCGCCAGCTGCTGGGGTCACAGGAGTAAGTTTTCTGACACTCTGAGAGCCAGGTGGCGATAATGGCTTTTTTAGGTAAACATTAGCATTGTCATCCCTCTGGCAGGAAGATGGAGGGGAGCTTTTTTTATTTTTTTCAATTCTCCTGTTGGCTCTTGAAGAAGCCTCTGGCTTCTTGGTGCCAAATCCCAGCAGAGTCCACAGAGCTGAAGTTCTCCTCGGTGGCACTTCATATTATACAATTTTCTATTCCACTGCAGTTGCTCATCCTTTATATAGCGTAATCTTCTGTGTTATATGTAATGTTGAATTATCAGATTAGCTTCATACTCATTTTCTGTTTTGAAAATATATTTTCTTCAAAGTTTTAATCGTCATTTTAAAATTGGCTAGATTAAATTTAAAATGACTTTCGTGTGTGCTTGGGAAGTAGAACAAATTTAGAATTTGAAATTTTCATTTTTTGGCAAGCACAGTACAGGATGTGGCCTAGTTTCAAAATGTTTATTTGAAACAAAAATTTAACTGGAATTGAAACTGTGTTTTCTGGAAGGTGTTCATGAAATTTTGACTGTGGTTATTTTTTTTGCCTAAAATATGTATTCTCACATTATATCCAAAGGTTATTTGTTTTATTGCTTTTAAAGCAGTTATTGCTATTGAGTTTTTAAAAATGAAGGCAAGAGGCAACTGAATTTTCATGTATTTCACATGTATTATTTTAATGTATTCATGTTATCAGAAACTGATAGTTTGTTCATCAATTTATTAACTATTTATTATGTTTGAAATATCTCATTTTCATATTGTTAATAGCATTTACACACAGAGAAATAGCTAGTAAGAATACAACAAGTGAAGATCTGAAAAAAATACCGGGGGCTATTTTCTCTAGTGGAGAAAGTCTCCCTAAGATTTACCCTAGTTTTATCACCCGCTGACTATGAAATAACAACTTAATAAAAACTAACAAGCTTTTCTGACATATACTATGTCCACACAAGGGTGTGAGTGTGTTAGGAAGTATCCTAAGGCTTTCATGCTATGATGGAAACAACTTCAAAGAACTAGGAGTCCTTTGCATGCCCTCACTGCAGATCTGCAGGTAAGGAAGCTACAGCCCAGTGTCCCACTGCAGTCTGTGGGGAGCAGTCTTGCCCTCAGAAAGTCATGGGCTTGATGAAGCATGGCATCCAGTGGACACTGAACACCTTTCTAAAAGAGAAAAATGGCAAAAAGAAGAGTAGCGCTGAGAAAGGGAGACGCCATCCTGGCTTCAGTTTTGTCCCTAACTGGCTGTGTGTCTTTGAACACATTATCCTCCCCTCTCTGAATTGTACTTCACTCCTTATAAACCGTGAAGCAGGCAGTGCATGTTTCAGGGAATTGGCAGGGGACTCTATCCGCCAGTGTGTGACATCCCTTCTGTGTGATCAATTAGACTGAAAAAAAGAAAACAAAACTCACTGCCATCAAATTTATTCCACCTCACAGCCCTCCTGTGGAAGAGAGTAACGTAGGGCCATGGGGTTTCCACGATGGTCAATCTTAACAGGAGCAGAAAGAGACCTCTCTCTCCTATGGACCTAGTAGTGGGTTGGCTCTAACTGACTGCCAACCTTGAGGCTAGAGGCCAATGCATGAGCCTTGTTACTGGGGCATCTTCCGCTGCCCTTAGGAAACGCTGCCCTGATACCATGCGGACTCATAGTCACTCAACAGTACAGACAGCACTGTCCCCAGGGCAACCGAGCCTCTAGCTCTTAACAGGAGTAGGAGACCCCATGTTTCTCCTGGGGAGAAGCTGCTGGTTTCAAACTGTTGACTTTGGGGTTCGCAGCCCAGTGTACACCCTACTGCACCACCAGAAATCCTTTGATTCAGAAAGGTGTACAATATGTTTGCCAGCCTCCTTCCTAACCTCCATTCCCCACTGCATTGCCCCCTCTCTCAGCATCAGTTTTCGATGGGCGCTGGGAAGGTTGAATCCGATGGCATCATAGTTTTCTAGCGACTTTTCAACCCATGGCCGCTATAAAAATTGCAGCTTCTCTTGACAAACAATTATTTCGTGGCAAGTAGTTCAACAACAACTGCGAGTAGTTCGACAACCTGCTGTTTCTTTGAAGCGAGTCTCCAGGTGACATTTTGCATGCAACAGCCAGGGTGCAGTGCTGTTCTCAAACCCTCCCTAGAGCACTTTGGAAAAAAGGCTTGGCTGTTTTCAAAGAGCCAGCCATGGGGCACAGCATGCAGCACAGGCCTCTGACACACAGGGGTTCATTATGAATTGAAATCAACTCAAAAACAACTAGAAAAATATCATTAAAATATAGTTATAGATCAAAAATGCTTAGAAAGAACCTACAAAAACTCTGAAATACAAATTGTAGGAGAGTGAGAAGAGTACCAGGAGGCATAGAACCCTGTACTGGGAGAGCTTGTGAAAGATGGTTGAAATCTTAATACAACTTGGAACTGATAATGTCTTTTTATTCTTAATCTAAACCTATCTTTGAACATTTAATCCCATTCATGGTTTATGGAAGGGCATGTAGTGAGTTAAGGGGACAGGGTTCATTTAATTTAGCAGTCACTTTTCAAACCTTTCATGAAAAATGGTTTTTTAATCCTTTTTATCATTCCTTTCATTTTCAGATATTTTCTATTAAGTACATGTGGAGGCACAATTTTTTTTAAAAAAATCATTTTATTGGGGGCTTGTACAAGTCTTAGCACAATCCATCCATACATCCACTTTATGCCAAGCACATTTGTACCTTTGATGCCATCATCATTCTCTAAACATTTTCTTTCCTCTTCAATCCCTTACATTGTCTCCTCCTTTTTCCACCCCACCCCTGTCCCCCATTCCCTCATGTACCCTTGATAATTTATAAACTATTATAATTTTGTTTGAACACTGTCTGATGGTCTTGCTTTGCCCACTTCCTCTTCCTTATAGTCTGCACCCCAGGAAGGAGGTGATATGTAGATCCTTGTAATTGGTTCTCCCTTTCTACTCCAACATCCCTCCATCTTCCTGGTGTTGCCATTCTCTCCACTGGTCCTAAAGGGATCGTCTGTCCTGGATATCCCATGAAAAAAAAAATTTTTTTTAAATCCTTTTTCTCTTTCCTTTTATTTTCAGAGACTTTCAATTAAGTACATGTGGAAGCACAATCTGATCAGTGAACATATATTATTAAATATGCCTTGCTGTTTCTACAAAGATTTCAATTTGGAAAAAATACTTCAGCATCCTTATAGTAGAATAACAAAATATCATAAAATCGTGTATCCATTACTCTTATCATTCTAGGGTTTCAGACTAATATTGGTGCCCTGATGCTGGTTTTGTACATTTTTCTTTACCTAGAATTATTCAGAGAGTATAATGTTCCCCCAACTGAAATAGAAGTTAGCAAATAAGCAGCATGGCAGAGATAACTTATTAGGAAGGACAATTGTGGATAGGCCTGTATTGTTATTACTCTTCAAGTGAGAATGACAATATTTGAGTCAGAATGTGCTGTATCCTGAAGACTAATGCTTCTGGAAAGAGAGACACAGCACAGGCTTCCAATTTTTCATTCAAAAGTTTTGCTGTGACACTTTGGAGGTGACTCGAGGTATCATTAAACTCAGGCACTACACCTGTAAAGTGGTTTGGTATGTAGCAACCAAAGTATAATGGAAACAATGGCATGCTGTATGTGTACTCATGCACTGATTATTTCTGCAGACTCTTCCAATTCTAATATCTGTATTTGAAAAGGTGGAAAATTTTTATTGTGCCCTTTGTCAAGGCCATAAATATCCTTGGATATTCATAATAAAATATTATTTAAAATATACTTTTATGCTACTAAATACTTAATCTAGAATTATGTGATTTGATCCAGCTCTGTAGGGAGAACATTGCACTTGTATTTCTCCATGGCCACAGTCAGGGTCTAGGTGTCATAAGAATACACTGCAACCACAGTGACAGGTGCAGCCCCAGTCCCATGAGCTGCTCAGCATTTAGAGAGCTGTGCTTGTAGAAAATACATATGGTACACTATCGTTAGAGGAAAATCGAACCGAGTGCTACTTTTTTGAAGAGGGTGTGTCTTTTTAGGAAAATGACATTTTCTCTGAGAGGTGCTTATAAATTTGCTCAAAGATATTTTAAAACACTAACCATTTTAATGTTTGCTATAGAAATTAAGTATACCATCACTAGAAACCAAGTAAGGAATGCTGTGTGGATAGCTTTGTTTGCTGGGGGAGTCTGTACTGAAAGCCACAGGGCAAGGCTTTTATTCTGCTGCTTCAGGAACAGGGATCCCTTGCAGTAGATCCTAGCTGTAGGCTATAAATTATTTGCCTCTGCAGATAAGCTTGTGCTTGTGCGACTCAACTCTAAAGATGAAATGCAAAGTCAGCACTGTGGCCTTGCTTTTTATTCTATTATAGATATGTATATATATGTGTGTGTGTGTGCGAATAATTTATTTTTGTTTTTTGTATATGTCTATAGATGTATATGATTCACTTCTTCTCCAAGTGCACTTGATTTTTCTGTTCCAAAGGATTTGGGGTTTTTTTTGTACATATGTATTCTAATGTGCATAACTTAAGTAAATATATATAAAGTATATGTATATGTATATAAAATAGTATATGTATATAAAAGAGAAAGATAACAACATGCTCTTTCATTTCAGTAATACTACTGAAACAGTAATACTACATACTGTGGTAACAACGGTCTGCAGCATGGATCATTTCTGGGTGGGCCCAGCTTTCTGCGCTCCTCAAGAAGGCGAGCAGAGCACTAGGAAGGGCGAAATCGAAATGGGGTAGCACTGAGGTAGAGCAGTGTGGCTCATGAAGACAAATTTGTAATTCCTCCTTTCTGAGGCAGCTTTGCTCAATTCCCATAGATTTCCCAGTATTGTTTCTCTCACTACAGTCAAGAAAAGTGAACTAAAATATTCCCTTCCTAAAGCCTGTCAATGTACAAATAGTTTCATGCTACAGAGGCACTATATCATTTAGATGTGTAATTAACAGAATTATATCTGTCTTTGGCTACATTTATGATTGGCAGGAAATAGTCTGATTTAATACTCTTTTAAAAACTGGCTGGCTTTTTAGACCTGTTGACTGTTTCCATCTTTCATTCTAAGAGTGGAATTAATGTATCAATATTGAAAGTTGCAAATGGTTATAAGGACCCAGAGGAAATATAACTTCTGGAGTCAAATACTATGGTCCTCTGAGTATTTGAAACTCTTAAAATATAATCTACCAGTTACTAAAGAGATGCAAAGATAGTCCCTTTATAGATAGAATTTCTTTTAAAAGTACTCAGTCTGTACTTGTAACTATTTTGTTTTGGGTCTAGAGCAGGCACCCTCAAACTACGGCCCACAGGCCACATGCCACCTGCCAAGGACATGTATCTGGCCCACCGGGTATTTTTGCCACCCTTGCCTAACCTGCTTAGCAGCCGACTCACCCCAGACCCGCAGTGAATTTGTTCATACTTTTAGGTATAGCTATAATCCAGCCCTCCAACAGTCTGAGGGACAGTGAACTAGACCCCTGTTTAAAAAGTTTGAGGACCCCTGGCCTAGCACACGCATCCACAATAATACAATAGCTGAAAGAAGGCTGGTGGTGTAGTGGGTTATGCATTGACCTGCTAACCAACACTGGCAGTTCAAACCCATCAGCCACTCTGTAGGAGAAAGATGAGGCTCTCTGTTCCCGTACAGAGCTGCAGTCTCAGAAACCCTCAGCAGTGGTTTCAGCATGTACTCAAGGTTTGCTATGAGGCAACTCCATGGCGGTGAGCTTGGTTTCTTTTGGGTGAAATCAACTTTGTGAAAATACCTTCACTAGATACAAGTCCTGACTCGTGTGATTCTTACATGAGTTAAAATAATACATTCAATTGAAAATAAGGAGACCCTAGATTCAGTGATTTGTGATTTTGAATGACTTAGTCTTAGCAAAACAGAAAGCATTCTCCTTAAATCTATTAAGAGAAAAGGAAATATTTTGAGCCTCAAAAATCAAGCTAATTTAGTGTTTTCAGATGAAGAAATTTTATTTGCAGTACAGATAATAATGTGGGTCTTTTCATAATAATGAGTCTTTGGAATCATAGAAAAATTAGGGGAAAATGTTTGCTACCCTCAACCCATTTGAGGAACATCTTCAATGAGCTAATAGAAAACCTACACTGACATTTCATTGCTCTTTTGAAGGCAGATGATAAATATGGTTTTTCCATGGGTGGGATTTCACTGGTAGTAGAAGGGATTTTACTGGTATAGAAGTAATTGGTTCAGGTTTAGGGAAAACAACTTCCTGCTCAGCCGAATTAGTCATTGATGAAAAACAGTAATTCAGGACACTTAACTGATGCATCCTTTGTTCAGTTACACTTGGCTGCATTTTATCAGGGAAATCACAAGCTACAGTGGCATCCACAGACTTGAGGATTTGTTTCAGGATCTGCCTCTCACAAACATCAGGAGCCTACTGCATATGAGAAGATTAAGGCCTTCTATTGAGCCAGTAGAATCCATGAGGTAAATCTGGGCCTTAATACAAGGAATAAAAGGGACAAAAGAAAGAAAATGCACCACAGACCAATAACTACTGAATTGTGTTCTCTACAAAGCTTCCAAGAAAAAGAAACTTGGTGTGAAAATAAGCAAACATGTGTGTAGTTTTCTTGGAGTAATTTAGTTAATCAAATGGTAAATTGATGCTTATTGTTTTATTCTTCTAATAGATAGTTTATAAATTGTATTTGGTTGTTTAAAATTCTCATGTCAGAGTTTTAAGTAGATATTTCTGAAGGGAAATCTTTAAATTTAGATGATCTGCTGATGATCTAATTTCACCGCATTGTGGCTATCTTCTCGGTTATGCTGACCACTGACTCAGTAAACAGATGAGCTGGAACAATGAATGCAGCTTGGTACTATCGGGTTGCACGTCACCTGGGCATTTCTTTCACCAAAATGCTTATAGTAGAAAGGAACAAGCAAAACAGAGCAAGGCAAAACCAAAAAGTCCATGTGCTAAAATATGTGAAAAAGACTGCGTTCTCGGGGCTGAGCCCCGATGGCGTGGTGGTTGTGCGCGGGACTGCGGCCCACTGGGACGGAGGTTCAATTCAGCAGTGGGGCTGGGCCTCCTACGCCCACCACCAGAGAGCAGTGATGACCTCCCCCCCAAAACAAAACAAAAAAAAGACTACGTTCCCTTGCTCAAGGGGAAAAAATACTAAGCAGAGAAACAAAGGAAGATATTTAAAAAGAACAGTTTCAGTGACTTTGTTTATTCCAAATATTTGAACTATTTTTTGATGGTAAAATATTTAAACGCTATTCTAAAATAAGATGTTACAATATCTAGGAGACTAATAAACTATATTGAGCACCATTAAATCATGAAAGGATATATATACCCAATGGGATAATGGGGACTAGACAAAATACTTGAAGTGATAACTTGTACAAAAGGAAATAAATGAATGCAACTGGGTTAGTCTGGGTTGACGAGAGAAACAATTTCATAAACGCGCATATGTATATAAGAGAGTTTTATATAAAAGGTAATTGTACATTAAGAAAAATCCTAACCTAAGTCTGAAAGTAGCCCATATGTCTGATACCAAGCTTTAAAGTCCTCTTCAGACTAAAGAAACCCTTGCAATGAAGCCTTTGCAGGAGGACCACAGGCCCGTGCATAGAAAGTCTTTGGATCCAGTGGCGCTGTGAGCGCTGGCAGCGGTCTCTCTGCGGGTTTCTAGCTTCAGAGGCCTGGTTGCATCCATGCGCTCATGTCTCGATAGCTGCGTTGTCTCACAGGGAGCCGCCCTGGTCAGGCGAGTGTCTCCCAGGGAGCGAGCAGAGCACCTTCTGCTTCCGAGTGCAGGTTTCCCACTCTCAGAGAAGGCTATGTCTACACAGAGTCTCACTGGTTGTCTCCATATCGACAGGCTAGACTCCACCCCATACGCTTAATCCTCCTTGTTCTCGCCAGATTAGGGGACTGCCACAGCAACATACCAGCATGAAGCAGGGAAGCTGTATTAGAGAGGTCTAAGAGGCTGGCTTCAATCCGAACTACGTAGACAGCCCCTTCCCCCCACAGAAGAATTTTCAGAGGACAGGACTGAAGCCAAAGGTCAAGGAAATGAACGTGCTCGATCAGAACACACAGGGGCAAGTGAAGGGAGAATGAGAGAGAGAGAAACACATTCCTGGCCCACCAAGCCCTGAGGACAGTATACCTGTACAGAGCAGTCAATGCACAGAGAGGACCATAGGGCTGGCCTAACTATGAGACGTAATGTCCTTCACTGAGCAAAATGCTACAGAGGACAACACTGGAGATGCAGTGCTGGAACTGCACCCAATCTGACCCACCACACGGAGGGTGTGCAGCAGAATAGAGCAATGAAGTCCCCCGGGAATACCAAAATTAGATTTGAGGCCAGGTCATAGCACTCCATCAGACTTCACTGGAAAACACTCCTAAAGATCAAGAAGCAGACCATGAACTATTTACCGACTTTTCTGTCCTTTCTTTCTTCCTTTCTTTCTTTCATCTTTCTTGTCATTGGTTTTTGTTGTTTTGTTTTGCTCTGTCTTATTTTTTTGTGCATATTCTCTCTGCAGGTCTATCTAGATAAGATAGGTGGAATAAACAATCTGGAGGAGAAAACAATGTGACCAATGTTTCCAGCGGACTAGGGAAAGAAAGTGGGTATTAATAAACCCAGGGAAAAGGGAACAGCAAATTATCCAAAATCAATAACAATGAGGGTGTAAGAGGCAGGTAGTTCTTGATCAAGAACAATATAACTGAGTGGAATTGCTGAAACTCAAATGAAGGCTGAACATAATGTGAGGCAAGAGGAAAGTAAAAGGAAATAGAGGAAATAACTTGGAGGCAAAGCCATTTATAGAGGTCTAAATACAGGCATGAATAGATGTAAATATATTTATACATGAGGATGGGAAAATAGATCTATGTGCATATATTTATAAAGTTAGTACTAAGGTAGCAGATGGACATTGTACATCCACTCAAGTACTCCCTCAACGCAAGGAAACTTGGTCTACTAACTGGGTGCTCTGTGGTGCTCATCTTTCTAATACATTCGCCATAGACAAAGCTGTAGGCAAAGCAAATGTGGTGAAGAAAGCTAATGGTGCCTGGCTATCAAAAGATATAGTGTCTGGGGTCTTAAAGGTTTGAAGATAAACAGGCAGCTTTATAGTTCAGAAGCAACAAAACCCACATGGAAGAAGCATACTAGCCTGTGTGACCATGATGTGTTGAAGAGATCAGATATCAGGCATCAAAGGCAAGCCAGTCAGGGAGCAGTATAGTAACAATGAAGCGTACAACTTTCCTCTCGTTCTTTAATGCTTCTTCTCCTCCATTATCATGAGCCCAATTCTACATTACAAATATAACTAGACCAGAGGATGTCCACTGGTAGAGATTTAGAGCTGGAAACCCAGGGAATCCAGGACAGATAAACCCCTCTGGACCAATAATCAGAGTAGCCATACCAAGAGTAAGGGTAAGGTAGGGGAGAAAGGGGGAACTGATCACAATGATCTACGTATAAGCGCCTCCCTGGGGGAAGGATAACAGAAAAGGGGGTAAAGGGAGACATCAGACAGTTTAAGACATGACAGAATAATAACAATTTGTAAATTATCAAGGGTTCACGAGGGAGAGTGGGAGAGGGGCGCGAGGGAAAATGAGGTGCTGATATCAAGGACTTAAGTAGAAAGAAAATATTTTGAGAATGATGCTGGCAGCAAAGCACAAGGATGGATGTGTGGACTGTGATCAGAGTGGTACAAGGCTCAATAAAATGATTTAAAAAGGAAATAAAAATATTTTTCAAATTAATCAAGAGGTAATTACTTATAAGCACAACTGTGTTAGAATATCACCTTTCAAATGATAAAGAACAAGAAACTAGTATTATATGCTGATAATATTATCGTGAATTCAATATATAACACACAAGGGAATATAAAGTAATTTTTAAAAATCATCTTCAAGATTAGTCAAGAACTTAAAAAAATATCTACATTGTGATCCAGTAGTCCCTGGAGCTCAGAAGTTTATCTGAGGAAATCATCATAATCATGCAGCAATTTTTGTACATAAAACAGTATAGTAACAACTGTAATCAGCATAATTTCAACAACAGAAGAGAGGTAAACAAGCATGGTGCACTAAAATAGGAAATTTTAGACAGGTGTTAAAGTAATTTTAAAGACTATAATATAGGAAAATATTTCTGTTGTAATAAACACTGAACACAAACTATGTTGTCAAATTTGATGCCATGCTTATTTTTAGCATGTGCACATCTATGCTAACATAAAATATGCCAACAAAATAAATAATGTGTACTTTTAATAGCATGAATTTTTCGGCCTCACTGCCCTCTGGTGGTGGGAGTAGGAGGCCCAGTCTTTGCTCCTGTGGAGCTGCTGCTGAAATTGAACCTCTATCCCAGTGGGCCGCAGTCCCGCGCACAACCACTACACCACCAGGGCTCAGCCCCTAATAGCATGATTATTGTGGATAATTGTTCTAAGCTTTAAAATGATAGGCTATACATACATAGGACTTTTGTAATCAGAAAGAAAAGAAGAAACATTACTGAAAATAGAAGAAAAAGCATGCTATTTGTACTTTTGGAGAGATGTAAAGGAATCATTTTAATTCATATCCTATTGTATCTCCCTGTTATCACACTCAGTAAATTTTAATTAATAAATCTATTTGAAAGTGTTAACTTTCAAAGTAATCCATTTGGTATTTGCAGAATGTGATTGAATCTGCCAGCATAGTGCTTATCATTGAAAAGCTAAATCGTTTGGACAATTCCATCCAATAACATTTTAAAATGGATTTCTATTGTGTGCACTTCATTTGTGCCATAGACACAAATGTTGAATCCGCTATGCTAGAAGCTTGTTTGGTACCGAACTGAGGTAATCAAAGTAGCACATGCTTTTCAAAACCCACATGAGATTGGCATAACTAAGAATAATTTCTAATTTCAAATTGGAGTTGTAAATGGCCATGGGAAGGCTCATGAAATAGAACAAATCATTTTAATCCTCAGCAGGAATCTCACCCATAATCTAACTATATGAAGAATATTGTTTAAGATACGAGCTCAAATCCAGAGACTGAGTGCCCCCTTAAGTTTTAAACCCTGGTGCCTCTCTTGCTTGCAGATAGCCTCACCTTTTGCTGGTGGATACTATTGTTTATGTTGACAAAACTTTATAATAGAGCTTACATCTGATTCGGGTGCTTGAATGAGTGTGTGTGTGTGTGTGTGTGTGTGCGCGCGCGCGTTGAAAAAGATCAAGATTCTCTTGATCTTTAATTTGCCCTCTTAGACTCTCTGTAGAGTTCATCTACATGATGTGAAATCTCAGGGAATGTAGTTTGAAAGTCACAGACTATCTTGGTTATATAATGTATAATGCACAGTATTTCAAAGACTGTCATTTGGAATATGGTAGAGTAGGAGTAGGAGTGTGCATAGTGGATTGCAAGACGTTTCTCAGGAGAAAGATGTGGCCTGCTGCCCCTGTGAAGATGGGCAGAGTTCTACTCTGCTCTCTAGGCTCACTTTGCGTCAGCACTGACTCAATGGCAGTGGGTGAAGCCATAAAGAGCTATAAGCACTGGGTTGCTACCGGCATGCTTGGCCATGGAGACCCATCTGCTGGCTACTCTGTGGGAGAAAGAAGGTCTGTCTATGCGCACTGAGACTTGCAGTATCAGATACCCCAAAGAGCAGTTCTCTTCTGCCCTACAGGGTCATTGAAGGAACCGATTCTAAAGCCATAGCCATTGGGTGAGTGTAGAGTTTGCAACAACAAAAATGAATCATTTGTTAATATACAGTGCAAACATTTCTTCATCACACAATAAAACAGGCAGAATTTCTCCCTCACCCTATTAAAAATGGGTTCCATTATCCTGTGGCTCTGCCACTGGATGGGCATCGTGGCTATGTGTAGCCATCCACTGGGAACGGAGAGTGTGCACAGAGCAGGGCAAGCAGACCGTGGAGAGTAGGCGAGCACACCCTGGAAGGGACAGAAGTCTGCACCTAACCCAGAGGGTGCATCCAAAGGCAGACGTCCAGTTGTGTCCAGGATGGGGATGAAGTGGATTTTTTATGAAAACAAACTGATATGCTATGATGAGCTGAGTTAAATGGTGGTCTGTCACCAAATGAGTGCAGTCTCTATGTCGCACTCTACAAGTGTGATGGTATGATTGAGACAAATACAAAAATGTAATTCTAATAGAAAACAGATTCGATCCATGGATCGATAAGTGGCTCTTACTATAAGGGAAATGTCTATTTATCTTCTAGTGTGACTGTTGATAGATATTTACATTCTTTTTTTCATTCATTCATTTAGCATTCTTATTGTGCAGCACATAACTATAGCATATCTACACAGAGTGAGAATTACTATCTTTCATCTTTGAAATAGGTAGAATTTAGTTGCACTGATTTGGAATTACATAACCCTATTTTATACTCAAATTGAGTGTATTATTTATATGTTCCAAGAAGTTGGAAATGATGGAAGGTCTAAGCCATATTTGAATGATCTTAATAAAATTAATCAACCATAAATAGAACTTTGAAAGGATTGCAGAATTTAGATTTCTGTAGCAGACAGTAAGAGATGATGATCTAAACAAGAGGAAGAATTGTGAGTTATTATATTATATCTGGGACTTTGACACTGGGTGGCTGAGTCCCTTTGTAAGGAAAGGCACAGTCAAATTAGAGGGCATATAAAATTCACAAGATTATTCTTTAATACATGTTGTGTCAAATTATCAGATGATGCTTTCCTGTTATCTCAGTCCCTGTCTTCAAATGCCTAATACTAGCCTTCTGAAAACCATATCCTACTCATTATCTTACACACTATTCAAAGTTTATTGCTAAAATTGTCCATTTTCCAATTGATTGCATTGTTTGACACAATCATTATTTGGTGTTTTGCATAATTGCAAAGGTTTATATTTAACAGCAATTTTCTTTTCCTTTTATCTGAGTGAAGAACTTAAATATCTCATTTGTTTACTTCAAAAAATATGGCTCCCCCCGCCAAAATATTCTCTAATTGACCTTCAGTGTCTTATCTTTAAACATAGGGCTGATTGCTATAATCTACTGAGAGAACCTGAGGCAATTCAATTCTGTGGCATTTTTCAAGTATTAATATAAATGTAATTAATATAAATATAATATAAACAATGTAAATATAAAATATAAGCACATAGTCTCTGTACCCCCAAGAGTAATATAGCTATGACTAAAATTCATCTCAGAATTCTGCATTGCTGTGTGAAATTAGAGGGACAAAAACCAATGATGTGCATTTTCAGACACATGTAGACTTTTGCCTTTTGCACATAGGTCCTTCAAAGAATTTGTTTAGATCTTAATGGTCAGGAAGATTTTATACTTTAACTTTTGAACTATTTTGAACTTCAGCGATTGAGTTTGCTTCCATTCTTGAAAATCTAAAGCAATGAAAAGAAATGTCAACAACTTGCTCTGAGCGCCTGTAGTGAGAATGTTCTAACATTAAATGCAAACACTGCTATTTTCAGTAGTGCTCTTTCAACCAGGAGAGCATGGCTGGTCTGTAGAATAGAGGGGGTGGGTCTGGCATGGTCTCAGTTAGAAGACAGTGTGATGGGGCTGGCGATAGATGTGGAACATTCTTGTCCACCATTTAAAAGATCCAGTTTGTAATTTAATTGCACAATGAAAGCTATTTGCTCTCTGTGCTGTAATTACGTATCTCAGAACAGGATTCGATTCGTGGTTTACCACCTCTGTGCAAAATTGTCATAAATAACAGAGTACCAGTTTTAGAGTGTGCCAAGAAATCCCACCTGGAGATGACAACCAAAAAACGGAATAAACATAAATCAGCCCAGTCAGAGATCACTAATTGGGACAAAGAGTTGCCTATCCCTCCACCCTTATTTCCACCTACATCCATCATTCAGAGAGGCACCAGCAGTTTGAACAGCTCAGTGCCCTGGGACCAGGGCCAGCTCTTTTCTGCTTACACCTGGCATAGATTGTAAGAAATCTGAACAGACAGATCTCTCACCTGGTAGGAAGCTACCCGAGTGGTCTGGGGAAGTCTGGAATCAGGGGTCTTGGGTTTCAGATCTAACCCAGGGGAAGTGGCTATAAGAAATAAACTGAAGAGCCTTGCCACCTCCTTCCTCTCTCTGGACTCCTGGACTGGGGGCAAAGCTTTGGTTCCAAACGTGAATGAGAAACTGTGAACAAGCGATTGGACATGCAGACTGATCATGCACAGTAGAGCGGTCTACAAAGGTTACAATGAGAGCCAACTCTTGGCAGTCTCATCTGTGTCAATAGAACTGTGTTCCTTCGGGTTTCTCATAGCTGATTTTGTTCAAAGAACATTCCACGTCTTTCTTCAGGCATGGCTCTGGGCAGGCTTGAATCTCCTATTTTTGCACTTAGCAATTGGGCTCTTCAGTCATTGGCGCCACCAAATAGCTCAGACATGTGTAGCTCCGCGAGGGAGCAGAAATGATAGCATAATAAGATGCGATTAGACTACTCTTAAAAAGTTAATTATTACTAATATTAATCAGAAAATGGCTGTGTGATTTCTAATACAAAGAAGCAAACTTTCACACATGGTTGGAAATTTGCTTCTGAAGCTTAATACACTGAAATCAATGTAATTGTATTTAGTACAGTTACCAAATTAAGAGAATAATACTTTATGACTTCTTTCTACTATATATTAATGTCTTCCAAAACTTCGTTTGTGTAGCACAGTTAAATTATAAACTTCACTTCTAGTGTATGCCAAATTACAATTAAAATATTAAACAATTCTAATTTTTCTAAAAATTAGAATTGATTTTGGTTTATGCAAGTAATTCACAGCATGTAAAAGGAGAGGGGCGAGCTAACTTATTTTTAAAACTCTTTAAAAACTCCTTTTATTTAAACATTGGTTATTCTATTTGATAATTACCATTCTACTTATAGAGCTTGTCTGATGCAAAGTTCCTAGACTGCTCTTACTGGAGTCTATTATTACCAGATTCTACCACTTAGGTCTTTATAATAGATCAGGAAAATGGAAAAGTACACCTTTGCTGCAGTTTAATGAAACCGATTTTGACTTTCAGCATGCTCAGTAGTAATTTAAAGATGATGATCAAGCTTCCCAACCAAGCAGATATTACAAATAGATACTCACAGAGAAGAATGGCTGGGGTATTGAAGAGTACAATGTTCTTACCTCCTATACTTTGCATGATGTCTCTGTTGCCACTTGGGAAAATAAAAGAAAAATTATAATCAATTCTCAGTAAGGTATCTTTGTATTAAATCTATTCTATTCGCTATCTATCTGTTTGGTGAGGAACACTTCACCCTATGTTGTGTATTGCTTCACAATAGTGGTGTGGCTCTCTCATTTTTACCTTGGAAAGTTACTTATCGTTAATTTTTATTATGAACATAATATATGCATATTATGGAGAAGAGTAAGTGCTTCTTGAGTTTTGGGAAACCAAAGAAAGAATTCTGCTTTGGTAAAGTGTATTTCAAAGTATGTTAATAAAAATTAAGGTTAAAACATTGAATAAAATCTGCTTTTGTAATTATCATTGTTAGATACCATGGATTTGATTGTGTCCTGAAGCACAACAGAACTGAATGCTCTCTAGTCCTGCACCATCTTTACAGCTGTTGCTTTGCTTGAGCCCTTGGTTACAGCCACTGTTTTAATACATCTTATTGAGAGACGTCCTATTTTTTGCTGCCACTTTATTTAGTCAGGCATTATGTCCATATCCAGGGGTTGGTGCCAACATATCCAAATTATGTAAGAAAAAGTCTCACCATCCATGCGTCTATGGAACAATCTGGTTGAGCATCATTCAAGACACATTTGTTCATCCTTTTAGCAAGATCCTTTCAATATTTTGACTAGCACCATAATTCATATAAATTGATTCTTCTTCATTTTTTTCCATATTCACTCCCTAACTTTCATATACTTACAAGGTGAATGAAACTACCATGGCTTAGACACGCACAGTTTAGTTCACAAAGAATACCCTTACATTTCCACACTTTAAAAAGATTTTGTGAAGTAGATGTGCTTTTTAAAGTAGTGATTGTTGTTTCCATGCATTGATGGTAGCTCCAAGCTTTAAGAAAGACTTAACAGCTTCAACCATCTCTCCCTTGATAATGACATTACCCATTGGTCCAGTTGTGAGGGATTTTTATTTCTGTAAATTGAGTTGCAATTCATATGGGAAGGCCGCAATCTTTGATTTCCAACAAGTGCTTCAAGTCCTCATTTTCAGCAAGCAAGGTAGAGTCACCTGTGCATTGCAGGTTTGTTAATAAGCAATGTTGTGGAGTTCTTCATGTGGATCAGCTTCTCAAATTATTCCTCAGCATACAGATTTAACAAGTCTAGAGGATAGAACCCTGATGCACACATTTAAATCATGTAGTATGCCCTTATTCCATTCACACAACTACCTCTTGATGCATATAAAGTTTCTGCACAAGTGCATGTCATGTTCTGGGAATCCCTTTCTTATGCATATCCATAGTTTGTTATGATTCGTATAGTCAATTCCATTTGTACAGTCAATAAAATACAGGTCAGCACTGTTTGGGTATTCTCTACTTTCAATTAAGATCACTGTGATATCAGTAATATCTCTAGTTTTTCCATAGCCTCCTTTCAATCTGGCCTGAACTTCTGGCAGCTCCCCATTAATGTACTGCTGCAACTATTGTTTGATGATCTTCAGCAATATTTTACTTGCATATGAGATTCATGATATTGAATATTCTGTTAGGTCACCTTTCTTAGAAATAGGAAAAAATATAGATCTTTTTCAGTCAGTTAGCCAAGAAACTCTCTCCCAAATTTCTTTGCAAAGAGAAGTCAATTCTTCCAATGTTTCATCCACGTATGGAAACATTTCAATAGGTATTCACTCAATTCCTGCAGTGAGTCTTCTTTATAGTTAATGATTTCAGTGCAACTGTAACTTTTTCCTTCAGTAACATTCTTGCTTATGATTCTTGCTTATATTCTATCTCCTAAAATAGTTGAATATTATTCTATTATAAATAGCCTCTGTGGACCACAATTCAAATAAGAGAACAGGAAGAGAACAAGCCTAAACCGTCTATTTGCTGACTGGTCCAGAATGGCCCTGAGGTTATAGATCTTCACAGGAAGAGCAGTCTCATGTCCCTCCCATGGAGTCAGGGGTGGATTTGAGGCTCACTGCAAGGCTTGCTGAACCTACTGCATCACCATGAAAACTTAGAAATGTAGGTCAATGAGGCAAGATATTTGTGTGAAGATGTTGTTGCTGGTGGTGGTTTAGCTGTCACCCAACCAGAACTGAATCATCATCACCCTGTGTGTAACAGAATGAAACACTTCCGGTCCCACAACATCCACACAGTGTTCCTTATGTTGAACCCATTGTTGCGGCCACAGCATCAACCCATCTCTTGGAGGAACTTCCTCTTTTTCACTACCCCTCTACGTTACCAAGCATTTTCCAGGGACTGGTCTCACTTGATAAATGCCCCAAATCTCACCAACCTGGTTCCTAGGGAACAGTGTGGCTGTATGTCTTCCAAGAAAGAAGTTCTTTTGGAAAGTCATGTTGCTTTCAATTTCTTCACAAGCACCATAATTCGATTTCATCGAATGCTGGATCCAGCCCTATTGCCATAGGGCTCCCTAGAGGGCTTCTAATCCCCCAATCAATAGTTTGAAAGCGCCGGCTGAGTTGCTTGAGAGAAAGACAAGGCTTCCAGCATTCATTCAGAAACCCAGAAGGACACTTTTACTCTGTCTCACAGAGTAGCAGTTGGTTGGAATCAACTCAGTAGAATGAAATATGGGTAGTGAAGACATTAATAGATTTGAAAACAACAATTTGTATCTCTGACGCATTGCTGGTTCACCAGTATCATTTTCAGAGAAATGTTCATCTTTCAGAAAGCATCAACTTGTGACTCCTGATAGGGTAGAAAGTCTTCCACTGGACACTAGAGTCATCTTTACCACCCTTGAAAGACTCAGTCAAGGAAGGAACTCAATGGCCTAGACCACAAAAGCAAGCAGAAAGTGCTACATTCCAGCACCATAGTCTTTGTTCTCAGAGATTTGGGTGACAGTGTATCTGAAGTGGAGAATAAATAAAATGGGTAACTGGATGGACTGTGGCTTCTGTGAAAGTCTTACATATGTGCAGATAAGAATTATTGAACAGATTGAATATAATATAATTCAATAATAATTATTGAATAAGATTCTGTACCATATGTAGGTTCACTAGACAGACAAAGAGCTGATTTCAGAAGAAGGCTTTTAAGAAAACCAACATTCACACAAAGAAAACAAAAGCAAGTATTTATAGTTTCTGGTGACATGAGTATTCTTTTTAGAACCACACATAGCATTACTATGTACATATATGTATATAATTAAGCTAATGCATATAATTTAACAATGATATATGAATAATATGTGCAAAATTCATTGAAATGCTTCCAATAATTTTACTTGAAAGTACTTATTTACTATCAAAGAAAACTCGAACTCACTGATATATAGCCCATTTAGCTCTCGTGGGATTGTAACTCTTTAAGAAAGTCTCATCTTTCTCCCTTGATTTTGCCAAAACCTCCCAAAGGTATTTATCAGATAGCAGGAGATTGGACTGGGTCTCTAACAGTATTTCATAAGCCTTTTACCAGAATAAGTTAATTAGAAAACCCCAAACTTCACTATGTGTTTGTTCCCATGATTCTTTAATATAAATCAATAGGCCTGCTCAGTCTTTTTTAGCATATATAAAGTATCAGCTCTGATAATTAGTTAAGAAGAGTAAGTATATGTACTTAAGAAAACCACAACTCTTCATAATGGCTTTTGGTGCCCCAACTGTGCTGTTTTTCAGTCAGTCTCTTTTGATTATTACAGGGTATATAATTTATTCTGTTGTATAAGATTGCTAGCACAAAGATATCCCACATCAAAAGTTTTAATGTCAGTTGGAATCTTCTTTAATTATTAAGGCAATTGTGAGTATAAATTCAGACTGTATTTCAGCATTAAATGTATCTCTGTGTAACATCTCTCAGAAATTTTTGTCCATTTGTACTTAGCATTTTACTTATCTTTTAAAAATTTGCTTTGAATTTCTATCCATGGTTGGTAAAACTATGTTTAGTGGAGTTACTATAGGTCTGGGGATGCAGAGGTGGTGAGATAATAGACATAGTAACAGCTTTTTCTTTTTCTTTTAGAATGTTTTTTCCTTCACAATTTAAAGTACTGTACAGGTATTTTGTAATGTAATCATAATATCCTTTGGTTACCTAGTACTTTTATAAGATCAATGGTATTTACTTTAAAAAAATCATTTTATTGGGGGCTCATCCTACTCTTGTCACAATCCATACATTGATCCATTCTGTCAAGCACATCTGTACATTTGTTGCCATTATCATTCTCAAAACCTTTTCATTTTCCTGGATCCCTTGATATCAGCTCCCATCCCTCTCCCACCCTCCCTCCTTCATGAACGCTTGATAATTTATAGTTTATTATTATTTTTTCAAGCCTTATACTGTTCAATGTCTCCATTCACCTAATTTTCTGTGATCAACAATGATTGCTGATAAGTATATTTCTCTTTAGTCCTGAGGGCTACAGAGATTGCTGAGTGCAATATAGGAGGTGTTTTTCACTCACCAATTGTACAATGAAAGTAAAAAAGAAAAATATTTTCATTAACTGGAATCTGTTTTAAAACCACTCTTTTAAAGCATGTTATGTTAAAAAAATCACTCTGTTTTAAAACATGTTATGATACTCAGCCATTATGTTCTGCCTGGTTCTGAAGGAGTAGAATCTGAATTTACTAATGTTGTTAATAATACTCCAGGTTCAACATCCCCCTTATTTTTTATTATGGCTTTAGATGATTGCAACTTTGCCTATTATACGTTCAACAGATATCTTACTGCACTGTATTGCATTACAACATTCCATTTTCTACACTTGATATGCCTACTCTCCTTTGTACTAGTGCAAACAAATTTTATTATCCTTAGATTCATTTAATAGCCTTTTAAACCTGCTCAGAGCAACACTAATATAAAGAAAGCCATGAATACAGGTGCTGCTATTTTAGTCAAATCTCCATTTTCCTGTATGTTTACCTGAATTTTTTTAAGACTAGTTCCCAATTAGTTGGCTTAACAAAACTATACTCACCTGATAGTAGACAGTCAAAAGTTCGTGAGACATTCTTTGCTACATAGCATGCTATTTAGTAATTCTAGAAAACTAGGTGTCTGTCAATATTAAAATGCTAAGTATGATATCCTAATGCTGAAGTTTCAATAGGCAATATAGATGAAAACATTTTTTTCCACAAATGAGAAAAGTATAATATGACCTAAAAATCACCTTCATTGTTCATTAAGGTGCTGAAGACATTTTAGGTGTACTTTAAAGAACATTGCTCAATAGCTCTCTGCCACAATACTTTCCTAGATACCAAGCTGAAGACAATTTGACTCATAAGGCAATATTGTGAGATGCACAGAAAAGGCCACCAATGGTCCCGACCTGCCTGCCTTGTGACTTCACTTTTGATTTTACTGAGGCTACTAAAAATTTAGATGTGGAAAAATTAAGTGCTTACATTTGTTCTTTTTCACTAAAATTGTACTCTTTATAGGGAAAAACAATTTTTTTCAGATCATTTGAAAGCAGTGCATGAATTGGTAACTTGTTGAGTTACTTACTTCAAATCAGCAGTTCAAAACTACTAATGACTCCTTGGGAGAAAGATAAGCTTTCTACTCCAGTAATAATTGTACTCTCAGAAATCCACAAGGGCAGTTTGATGCTTGCTTGGAGGATCACTATGCATCAGAAAAAATTTGATAGCTGTGAGAGAATTGTGATCACCACTAAAAGGAATCTCATGTCGTAAGGCCGGTGAAGAATTGAACTTCACGGCGAGATGGTCTTACCTCAGTTCAAAAATGGGTTCTTCTAATAATGTGGCATTTTATGACACTCATCTTACTAACCTGATCGCTAAAGGTCAAAATGGTGCATAAGCAAAGGTGTTGTAGAAAGTTGATGGTGATTGGCTACTAAAAGATAGAATATCTGTGGTCTTAAAGGCTTGTAGCTAGATAAGCAACCATCTAGCTGGGAAACAACAAAACCAAGCCTGTATGAGCATTAGGTGTAAACAAGAAGAGATATCAGAAATTAAAAAAAAACAAGCAACCAATTTGATATGAAGGGTTGTGGATATAGGGGAGACCACCAGTAAGAAAATTGGACAGTCCCTCTCAAAAGGACCATATGGAAGGGATGATAAATCCAGAATGATAAAGCACTGTGAAGCACATTACTATTCTCTATGTCTTTAATATTTCTTCCCTTTACTATGAAGGCTGTTATTTGTTTTACCTCATTAATCATGTTAGATTTGTGTATGTTCATATGTGTGTTTAAGACCATCTGATACATGAAAGTCAAGATAGATAGCCCATCAGAAAGAGCAACAGGTGTAATGGTCCTCTGAGGATATGGAAAGAGAGAGGGGTGGGGAACTGGGGCATTTGGGGAGCTTAGCCTTGATGACTATATAACCCCACTCAATGGAATCCAACAACAGAATTGGATGTGAATGGATATGTTGGATTGCATAAGACATGGGGATAAAAGAAAAGCTATTATAGAAAAGAAAAGACTACGGTTCCTGGTGGGGTATGCTGTGGGAGGCAGGGGAATAAGAGGAGCCAATATCAAGGGGTTCAAGAAGAAAGAAAAGCTTTTGAAACATTGTGGTCACAATTGTACAGCACTATTTGATGAGCTAGACATATGGATGTTATATCAGTAAAGCTACCAAAAAATGACTTTAAAAACAATTTTTAAAAAACCCTACAGCATATTCAGACAATCAAAAATCAACCAACCAAATAGCCCAAACCCATTGGAGAGATATTATTATCATTCCTATAGTTTATGTAGGAAACTTGGTCACAAGGGGGTTTAAGTCACTGCTTGGCACTGCTGTTAAGAGATAGAGGTGGGAATTAGCACACAGGCATCTGACTCTAGATCATGCATGTTTAACTGTGGGGGAACAATATGCTTGGTGATGTGTACTGAGAATGTTATAGAGTAATGAGATTTATACCAAGAGGTTGTAGAAATGAGAATTGAATCATGGAAATTCATCATAATATATTTCATAAGGAATGGAAAAACAGTATCCTTCTGTTAATAAACCTGCTTCTCTATTGTGAATTTGAACTGAATGGTATTCCACTAAATTACAATTCAAAGAAATATCCGCTTCTTTGTAAGTAAAAGATTCACCATAACATGAATGTAAGAGACATTGAGATCCTTGTCTAGATCAATAATTTATGGGTCAGGAAGGAGGAAGGTAAGATTTAGATTCAAGATTTAAGGACAGATTGAGAATAATTTCTTCTTCCGTCTGGCAAAAGCTGTTAGACTGTCACCAAAGATGGACTGAATGAAATACTGCTTTTCCCTAGGTCCCTAGCAGTATCATGCCTGGTTATCAATGCTGTCATGACAGAATGTTTAAACTATACATTCTGAGTGTTACAAATTGTAAGGGAAAAACCCATATAAGTATTTTGACCATTTCGATTTTTATTCTAGAAGTCATTTTAAAAAATGCTCCCCTTCAATGGTTTGGTACAACTAAAGTTATCAATTATATATTTGTGATTTAATAACATGATAATAAGGGAAAGATAGGAAATTAAAGGATGAACTATCTATGTAGCTACTCTGGAAGATATATCTAGCCATTTTAAAAATATATCTCCTCAGGAAGTATCCATTTTTCCAAGGCCTGCCCATCAATCATTTCATGTACTCTAAAGAATTGACCTTATTCTACAGAGAAAGCAAGAAAAAATTAAAGTGTTTGTGGAACTCTGACAAGAACATCTGATTCAAACCCCCTTTTGCCTAACCACATGCTGGATGATTTTCACAGCAGTATTAATAATCTATTGATCTCTACGCCTTTTTGTGCAGTTTATTAGAAAATACGGTATAGTAAAAAAAGTTCTAGCATATTTTTATGATGACTGGTGAACTAGAGCCCATGCAGGACAAAATGCAAGTATGAAAGAATTAAGTTGATACAATGTTAACTGAATTGCTCCTACAAAATCAGGGAATATCCAAGTAGCATCTTTCATTCATTGGGAAATGAATATATAATGAATTTCAAGAAAACGTGCTGAATGGAGGTGAAAGGTTGTGAAGGATGGGGACAGGATGTATAGGAAATAGAAAATGAAAAAGTGCCTGAAATGGAAGAATTATAGTTCAGCGTCAACTGAGTAGGCAACACTGATCGATGAGCACTTAGAATGAATTGGATCTCAAGTTGGATCAAGTAGTCAGAACTAGTAACCTGTGAGTCACAAGCCAAGGATTGTCCATGATTGTGGTTGTAACACATTAGAAATTCAGATGTGTAGAGTGCTGTAGTATGATTTATGAAATATATGCAGTATTCTCAAAGTAAGTTTTTGCTTCCCCTTCACTGCTTACACTCTTTATAAATTTTCTATCACTTGTATCCTTCCTTTATTTTCTTGTGTGTGTACATACTGTGGTATAAATTAACAACTTAAAATATGTACTGTATTTTAAGTTATACCTTAAAAAGTCATAATAACCCAAAAAAATTATTTATAAAATAAGAAAGGGAGGGGAAAAGGGGAGCTTATACCAGGGGCTCAAATAGAAAATATTCAGAAATGAATGTGGCAACATGTATACAGGTGTGCTTGATACAAATGATGCATTGGATGGTATAAGAGCTGTAGTAGCCCCCAATAAAATTATTTTAAAAAAGTAGAGTCAGCAAAAAGGAAGACTTTCAATTATATGACAAGACTAGATTAAGGCAAAAAGAAGTCATAATAATCTTTAGTAATTTGAAATACTAATAGAAAGCAGTAGTTCCTTTGAAAGTAATTTAAAGCAGTATGTTTGCTTCATTATTACAAATACTAAAAAACTTTTGTGATCACCTTAAAAAACATTTACCCAGACAATTCCTTCCTGGTGGACAAAGATGAAAATTCAGATAAGACATTTTTAAAAGATAAAATAAGTACCTTTTGGTTTCCCAGATTAATATGAAGTGCAGTTTGAAAATGGAAAATCAGAACTCAAGTTCCCTCTCAGCTGTTCTGTACTATGAGGTGCTAGTAGTAACGCCTTTCTAGCTCTCTCAGTAGCCCAGTGGAACAATAAACCTGGAGGTGATGTAAGTTACCAAGTCCAAGATCTCATGAAAAGAAGCAAGTGTAGCTGTTCTGCAATGAGGTTCTTTTTGCTGACTGGAAAAAAAATGTTCTCTTTAGATAGCACTGGCTTTAAAAAAGTAAATGTTCAGCATCATTGTTTGGTAGCAGAAGACATACACAAAAGAAAATAGGAGAAGGGAAATAGTGAATTAAAGATGGTAAAAATGTTAATAACCTCAGTGGTGATAAAAACAGAAACTAAACTTACTGCCATTGAGCTGATACTGACTCTTAGTGGCCCTATTAGATAAGGTAGAACTTCCCCTGGGGGAGTTCTAATACTCTCCCTCTTCCTGAGGAGAGAAAGCACTGTCTTTCTCCCAAGCAAGGGCTGGTGCATTCAAACTGCTGACTTTGCAGTTAGGTAGCAGAATCCTAACCACTATGCCACCAGGGCTCTGGAAATGGTGAAAGGGTAGTAAAAAAATTATTTTGAGAGAGAGAGTGAAAACCAAGAGGAATCAAACAGTAATGTGATGCTGGCGCTGAAGGAGCACAAAGCAGCACTACACGCTAGCTCAGGGGTCCCTCAGCCATGACTTTGGTTTACTGCAGGACCTCTGCACCATCACAGCATCAGAGAGGAGCATCTGTGTGGCCTCGCATCAGTGTGCCTTCATATTTTCATACGGGGTTCTTCATGTCTAACTAGAGTCAAAAGAGCCCTGGAGGTGCACTGGGTCAAGCATAGGGCTGATAGCTTCAAGGCTGGTGGTTCAAATGCCCAAGCTGCTCTATGGGGTAAAGAGGAGGCCAGGTGCTCTTGTAAAAATTCACAGCCGTAGGACCCTGAGGAGAAGATCCCCTTTGTCTTCTGGAAAGACTCCGTGAGTTGGAATTGACTGGAAGACAGTGATTTGGGTTCAGTGGCCAATCACCAGTATATTTTGTTTATTAAAATGCCCAACATAGTTAATTAAGGCATAGATCTTTGGGATGAGTTAATTTCAACTTATGATTAGTCTTGCCACATTTAAATACAGATATCTTATTATTCTATATCCCTTGAGGTATTTATTTACATTTTGCACATAGCAAAGACATTCAGTAAATATTTATTGAGGTAATTTCTTTACTATACTGATAGTATGTAGTATTATCATCCATTTTTCAGAACTTGAGGTTCCTCCAGTTTGAAGGAAATATTAATTCAATGACTAGAGAATTTCTATCCAGAATTTCATGTCAGCATGTTACCTCTTTGACAGTTGCTTCCGTGCAGACTTGTGGACATAAAATGATTTTGTCTTTCCATTTCAAAAGAATCTGTGGCAGACAGTAAAATAAGATATCCCTTAAATTTCTTCTTATGTCAATTTGGTGTCACTACTTTAATATACACCCACTTATTAGTTTATGATTTTGAGCAAATCACTTATTTTCCAGTATCTCAGTTTTCTCCTCTGGAAAATGGGTTAAGTATACCTTAATGGATTTTTAGTAATGGATTGTGAGTAAATACTTAGAAAAACACATGTATGCATGGACACATACATAATTACTAAAAAATGGCTACCTCCTAAATGACCTTTTTCTGTTACTTCTATTTCCAGATAATAAAACTAAACTTTGTCACTCCACTTACCTTTTAGAATAGGCTAGGCATCATCCACTGATACTTTTTAGTTATTGAAACATCTGACTAAGACAGAAATTAGAGTGTTTTGACCCCCCAAATTTTAGAATTTGTAAAGAGCATTATTCATCTCCTTCATCTGTTCCACCAGGATCTCTTAATTAAGCGATACACAAACATCCCTACTCTCAATCACTCACTATTCAGCTTAATTATCTGCATTTTTGGGGACATGCTTTAGGACTGTATCATTTGTTACTATTTTTTACGAATGGTGATTCCCATGAGGATAGGGAAGTCTAAAAATGACCTCTCTCAGACTCACAAAAATGCTGTTATTCTGATGAAGATGTTTAAAGCTGTTAGTCCTGTAGCTTGTAGATCTCTCTGTTATCTCTTGTTTTTGTTGTTGATGTCTATTTTCACAAAGTCACATCAAGTCACTGTCACTCATTGTTCCTTCTCCTCATGCCTGTCTGATGCTAAGGCTCTGAAGCGACTGATGCTGTGGTAACATTGGTTCAGATGATGCTTCAGTTTGTCCTTGATGGTTTTGGCTTTCCATCTTGTCCTTGATGGCAGTTCTCGCCTCATCATCTAGCAGCTGTTTGGGCATTCTTTTCCAAAGAAAATTTCATTCATTTCTCTCTGAAATGTCAGAACGTAGATTTACTGCCAACATTTCAATCATGTTCTGAAGTATTACTATTGATCTTGATATTGATGCTGTTTGATAATGGATGACAATGAATCTTGTTTCCAAGGGGTGGGGGGCAGGAGAGCAACAAAAAAAGCTTTTGAAAATGAGTTTCAATACCTTGAATACCTTAATACCTTCAATACCTTAAAAGGGTTGGCCACCCTTTTACCAGCCTCTCCTGTAGTCTGTGGTGGGGAGTCCGTGCGTTGCCTTCTTTCAGGTTTCCCATTGTGGTGTCGAGTCAGGCACATTTGTCTTTAGTTTGGTGTCTTGTCACATCTGAGAATTTAAGAGTTCACTGGACTTCATTTCTAATTCTTCAGTGAAGGAGGAGAGGAGCTCCTTTTTCACAGTCCAGCTCTAACATATCTGGCATTTTGAATGTGTGCTTTTGGGCTATTTAAAAGTGTAAATTATTATAAAAATAAAGCTTTAAAAAAGACTAGACTCAGAACAAAATATCATGTCAATGTGAATGGAGGAAGAGTGCAGAGTGGAGGCAACCTCCCTCCTTCTCTCCCCCCTCCCTCATGCCCCTAGTTCTACCTTATAAATATGGCTAGACCAAAGCATATACATGGGTACAGATAAGAGCTGGAAGCGCAGGGAATACAGGACAGATAAACTTCTTGGGACCAATATTGATAATAGCCACACCAGGAGGGGAAGGGGAAGGTGCGGGGAGAAGGAGTCAAAATCCATTCATCTGTAGCTTGCTAATATATGTGAGAACTATGCCTAAACAATATATTTGACAATAATAAAAAGGCTTTACTAGATAAACTTATATAGCAATAGATACAAAAAGAAAATACTTTTAAGAAAATTATTTGAAACAGCAATAAGAATTCATTATTATTTTATTCAGTAGTTAAAGTAAATATCTATCTGCTAGGACTGCTGCTTGAAAGAAATTTTACATGTATTGAAAAAAGAATGATATTTATTCCTTATAAACCAGTTGCTAATTCATCTTAATTACAATAGAAATGTTTCTATAAGGTAATGAAAACCTGGAAGCACTCCTTAGTCTATGCTAAGAAATTTGGAAGGTAGTTATTTGGTCAACAGGCTGGAAGACATGCATATTTCTACTATTCCAAAGAAAATTGACCCAACAGAATATGTAGATTATAGAAAAAATAATTTATGTCTCTTACCACTAAAATTTTGCTGACTCTCATTCAACAATGATTGCAAAAGAGCATTTAAAAAAAACTACTCTTATTGGGAGCTCTTATATCTCTTACCACAATCATTTGTACATATGTTGCCTCATCATTTTCAAAGCATTTTCTTTCTACTTGAGCTTTAGGTATCAGCTCCTCATTTTCCCCCTCTCTAGTCCCTCCATCCTTCATGAACATTTGGCAAGTTATAGATTGTGATTTTCATATCTTATATCATCCCTTCATCCACTTTTCTGTTGTTCGTCCCCCTGGCATGGGGTTCTAGTTGATTCTTGTGGCCAATTCCTCCTTCCTCCCCCCACATCCCCATATCCTCCTGGTATCTCCACTCTCATTGGTGGCGCTGAGTGGGGCTCTCTCTATCCAGGATTCCCTGAATTGCGGGTTCTTATGTGTAACAGTGAGCATGCTCTTAAGTAATTCAATTTGTAAGGTGGAATTGAAGTCATGATAGTGGGGGGGGGGTAGTAGACAAAAGTTGTGTGTTGCAACAGAACATTAAAAGAGAATTGCCAAAAATCTATGTGCAATTCAGAAAAGCTGGAACAAGAGCTATTATTGCTTATATCAGATGCATCTTGACTTAAAGCAGAGAGTACCAGAAAGATGTTTACTTCTGTTTTATTGACTATGTAAAGGCACTCAACACTGTGTGCCATAAGAAATTATGGATAACTTTGAGAAGAATGGGAATTTAGGAACATGTCATTGCACTCATGTGAAACCAGCATACGAATCAAGATGCTATTGTAAGCACAGAACAAGAGGGGACGGCATGGTTTAGTCAAGAAAGATATGTGCTAGAGTTGCATTTTCTCTCCATTGTTATTAAACTAGTATGCTGAGCAACTCATCAGAGAAGTTTGATTGCATGAAGAAGTGGAGGAATGCTTGTTAACAACCTGGAATATGATACCACCTGGCTTGCTGAAAATAGGGAGGACATGAAGCACCGGCTGATGACAAGATGGCCTTCAGTATGCCTTAAAACTCCATACAAATGTGATCAAAATCTTCCTAACTATACCAGTAGGAAACATCATGATAAATGGAGAAAATGTCAAATTTGTAAATTTTGGATTTTGTCTTGCTTCCCTCCACCATCAATGCTTATGGAATATGAAATTAAGAGATCCAAAGACCCATTAAATTGGGTAAATCTGTTACATAAAATCTCTTTAAAGTGTTGAAAAGCAAGAATGTTACTTTGGTATGAGTATTTTTTTATGTCCATGCTGAAGGCTGTAGGCTTTGATTTTCATCAGTAAATGTTTTAAGTTTTCTTCCTTTTCATCAAGCAAGAGTATGCCATCTCCACATCAAAGGTGTTAATGAACCCTTCTCCCATCCTAATGGAGATATCCTTTCCATATCATTCAGTGTCTCAGATCAATTGTTCAACATACAGTTTGAATTGCTATGGTTAAAGAAACCCAGTGCACACTTTTCCTGATTTTATAAGACCCAGTTTAATGAATTAATAATTCATCTCATGTGCTAAATCTACTCTATTCTATATGTAGCCTGCTAAATTCTTCTAAAATACAGTAACTCATTTTCACCTCAGGACTTTTTAACAGGTTTGACCTGGTCTTATCATAAAGGCTGTTAATCTGCCAGGAAAAAACAGAACCTTCTAAAGCAGGAGTTGACAAACTTCTGAGACAGAAGAGCCAATCCAGCCTCTCACAAAAAAGTTTTAAAAACTGAGAGTCATAAAGATATTTTTACAAACAAATGAAATCACCATTATCTAATTAATATTCTTAAACTTTCTATTTACTTCATGCACCAAAAAAAAAAAAAACAACACATATGGCTCTCCACCCACAGTTTGCTGACCCTTGTTCTAAAGCATCGATTTGTTCACTCTCTCTGTAATCCTGCTCGTCAAACTAAAATCAATCCCACTGCCTTCCACCTGTGTTTACTTTTACTTTTAGCTCCAAATAATTTTCTTTTACGTATTACTTTTTTATCCTTTTTCTTTTGATAATTGATTGAAACAATGCAGTCTTTTTTAATAGGAATATGTTTTCAAAATAGGCAAAACATAATTTTGCCAAAAAACTTATAGCATTAAGAGCTATCAAATGATTTTAAAAGGAGAATGTTAGGCTTTCCAGTTTCCACGAGTCAACATAATGAATATGCAAATGCATCATAGATCTTTCGCACAATATAGTAACATAAGTTTGCACAAATAAAGACATGAAGATAATGAGCAAGCTTTCATGCCATAAATGATTCAGAATTGGTTTATAGTACTCAGGATTTATCTGTAGATATGTGCAATAATGTGTTTAGGTTCTGTGTCAAAAACTAACAGTTGAATGACAAAAGGTAAACAAAAGTAATCTAGAAGTAATTGCTCTTTATATCAACTTATCATGTGATTACAAAAAAATTATGATTTCTATAATCCTGATCCCAAACCAAATGACATTCTGAAACAAAATGGAGGGAAAGAACACAAATATTTAACCTTATAAAGAAAGTAAAAAGGCTCTAAATAGCTAAAACAGTAGTGAAAAAAAAAGTCAGTGCAAAACTTCACAAAATCTTGACCTCAGAAATTACTGTGTGACTAAAGGATTCAAAACAGCCTATACTGGCATGGCAGATCCAAAGATCAGTGGAATAAAATTGAGAACTCCCAGAAACAAGCCCATCCTCCAACTGATGTTTGACAAAAGTGGTGAAGTCCATTTAATCAGGGAAACACTCTCAGTAAGAGATGAAACTAGCAAAACTATATATCCATTTGAAGGAAAATAAAACAGGCTACATATCTACTTTACATCACACACACACACACACACACACACAAACAGCTCAAAATGGATCAAATACCTAAATGCTAGAGTTAACCCTATACATTTCTGGATCCATAGGGAGGACAAAGCTAGAGATCCTAAGTTTTAACATAAAATTTCAAACACAACTGAAAATGTACAAGCAACAGAAGAGAACCTCCACTCTGGGAAATAAATTGGTAATGGCATGTCTGACAAGGGTTTAATCTTAAAAAAAATAGAGAGAGAAATGTCAATCATTCAAAAATAAGATAAACCAAATCAAAAGTGGGCAAAAGACATGGATACTTCACCAATGAGGATAGCTGGGCACCTAATAAATGCATGAACTTGTGGTGGTGAGCCATAGCAATTAGAGAAGTGCAAATCAAAGCTACAATGGATACTGATTCAGCCATACAAAAATGGCACTGACAAAAACAAACAGAAAACAAGAACCACAAAAGCTGAGAAAATTGTTGAGAGACCGGAAGCCTTATACACTACTAATGGGATTATAATATGATATAACTACTGTGGAAAATGTTATGACACCTCATCCGAAAACTAAAAATAGAAAGACCATATGATCCAGCAATTCCACTTCTCAGTATATATTCTAGAAATATAAAGGTAATTTAAGAATTTAATTTAATCTATAGAATCAAAGTCAGGTTTATCAAACAAAAAGTATAGAAATGTAAAGCTATTAGTCCACTGAGCATAGTTCTGCCTTTGTGAATGAGTGCTAGTGAAAGTATTGCCCTATCACCAACTCTCATTGTTTGCATAAATACTGTCCATTCCTTGAAGGTTTTAATCTGTACATGTCAACAATCCATCTGTTTAATCTAAAAAGCTTTCCCATACATGTATATTTTCCTTTTTCTTTATAGCTACTTAGATTCTTTACTATTGGCTAAATTAATTCTAATGAATTACTATATTCTATCTGAAGATGATTTATAATGTTCCCCAGTAAAATGATAAGGATGAATGGATACATTTATCACATCCCTAATCTTAGAAGAAGCAGCTGTTATGATGTGACAATTTTTTAATATTTGTTCTGAATAGATCAAAGAAGGTATGGATGCTGTACGAAAATATGGTGAAGAATCAGATGGTGCCCGGTTATTAGAAAGAATAGCATCTGGGTTCTTAAAGACTTGTCATAAAATATTTGGCCATCTCTGTCAGGTTTCAGTTAAATGCATGTGGAAGAAGAATTCCAACCTGTGTGACTCAAAGATTATAAATAATAAAATCCATGTCCAGAGGAGGAACTATTATCAGTGCTAAATTCTAATTTAATTTAGACCTAGTTTTCTGAAGATTATAGATGACAGTGAAATCCCCAAATCCATTTGCAAGATCTTAGATTTTTTAAAAATAAAGTAAACGAAGCCTCTCATGAGCCTCCTTTAAAAACCATAGAGAAGATATGTGAATAGCCCTGCGCTCATACCAAGGGCCTTATAAAGGGCATTCCTGCAAATGTAGGTGGGTTAAGGGTTAATACCTAATCATTTGTTTTTCCCTTTGATTCATTTTAAGTTTGTTCTAGTTTTTCATTTCACATTTTCTGTTTTATTTTTCAATTGTTGTGGGTTTTTTGTTTTTGGATGTGGGAAGTTGTAAGTTTTCTCTGTATATGAAATCTATAAAGACAATCACTGGATTAGCAGTTTATTGTTATGCTAGGGGAGGTTTCAGGAGAACAGGGATAGGAGGACAGTAATAATGAAGACAAGGAGAAAATGCTCCAAAGTTGACTGTGGTGATGATTACACAACTCACTTAATATGATTGAACCATTGAATTGTGTGATATGTGAATTACATATCAATAATTTTTAAATATGTGAAGCTATTATTCCACAGTGTATTCTTCATCTGGTGGCATACTGGTTTGAGTTGGGTTGCAAAACCACAAGGCCAGCAGTTCAAAATCATCAGTTTCTCTGTAGTAAAAAGAAACTTTTGCTTTTTTTTTTTTTTTTTTTTTAAAGAAAGTTGTTTTACTCACTTGACCAGTCTCAGAAACCCAGGGAAAAGTTTTCCTCTGCCCTTGGGAGTCCCTGTGAGTCAGAATCGACTCAGTAGCAGTGGGGTCACCATATGCTGCTGAAGGCAGTGTTTCTGTCTCTTCGATATTTATCATTTCAAAAATAGGTATCATCAAGAAAGTCATATTATGTTCTTTTGAAAATGTTCATTTAGTTTCATAGAGAAACAGAGGGCTAAAGGGGCATCTGGAAGATAGGGTGAAGTTTCCCAATGGATCTCTTTCTACTCTGGAAGGGTGAACCAGTTCTCTGTGACAGGCAAAAAATTTCTTGTTACCATTTTCTTGCCCTCTTTTTCAATAAGGTAGTTTTCAATTATCTGTCTAATAAGCCTCTTTGACTTTCATTGGAAAAATTCTATCAAGATTACCCCCTAGGTAGTCCCTAAAACGACCATCCTAATCCTTGCGAATTCCTCTACTCTGAATTTAATTGACCAAGCAGATCCCTTCAAAAACTGTGCTTTTGATTGACTACATGGCTAAGCCAATACAAAGAGATTAAGACATGTAGATTACTGAAAGAACACGATGGCAGCCATCAACTAATCACAGAGATATGTCTAAACTGTTTTGTTTGGAATAAATCCATACACAGGTGAACTGAAAACTTGGTAGCAATATTTCTTTACTTATATTCATAAAAAAGCATGCAAATGAATGGATCTGTCTATATGCACACTCATGTTCATGGCAGCATTGTTCACAATAGCAAAAATAATAATAAAAAACCTAACAAGTCATGAATGGATAAACAAATCATGGTACATTACAGACAATGGACTACTGTTCACTGATAAAAAATAATAACGAGTCTAAGGAACATTTTACAACATGAATGAATTTGAAAGACATTGTGCTAAGTGAAATAAACTAAACACAAAGGATCATATGGTGTATGCTACCACTTAAAAAATTGAGAATATATATGCCCACAGAAAGCAGCATTCTTGGATGATTATCAGGGATGGGAGGAGTACAGAGAGAGAATCACTTTCTAGATTGGAGACTCACGATAGTTCTGTAGATGCGAAAGGCAATGCACAATATGGGAAGTGTCAGCACAGCATTGCCAGAGTGCATTAAGACAATGAGAGGTTTAGACGAACGAAGGACAACTACAATAAATGCTGTGAAATATCCAAGGATAAGAGCTCATCAACAATAGCAAGCAAAAAATAAGTAAATAGTTATATATGTGTGTTTGCATGATATATGAATGGAGGAAGGCTTGAAAGAATATTTGCACTTGCACACATGGGTATGTTTGTGGACATGTATACATATTCATATATGCAATAAAGACCATAAGGGGTATAGTTGGTAATATATCCTAGACATTTCCATACCCCCTTGAGATTGATTTACTGAGGCTAAAGACTCAGATTTACTGAGGTTTAACAACTGGTTCAATAGTTATAACTTAGTTCATAAAGATGATGTTACATATGTTTATTTGATAAGTTGTCTTTGGGATCTTAAAAACTTGCAGAGGCCATGAAGCACAGCTGTCGATGTGTTCCCATCTGTAGCAAAGGAGAGTAAAGGCAACCAACAACCTAAGAAAGAAATCTGTTAAGTGACTAATGACCTGCCAGATCAGAAGAGTTTTTTAGGTTGATACCAGAAGAATTAGAAGGTGCCCACCTATCACTTATAATCATTCTGACCAATATAAGAGATAGTTCTGGTTAGAAAAGGAGAAAATATAGAACCTACTCAAGTACATTAAAAATAAAAAAGACTTACAGGTCTTTTCAGGATTAGAAAGATCTCAGAATATTGTTAATACATACACTTTTAAATGGTTTTTGAAGACACTCCAATGATAATTTCTTAGTCAAAGAGATTGGTCTATTAAGTAAACAATGACACCTATAGGGATTATGCTTCTTTAACCAATCCAATGTAGGAGATCAAGTGGTAAACCTTTACCACAAAGCAAATATGACAAAGTAATTTGGTTAAGAAAACTAGATCAAAAGCAGGCAGGTGGGTTCAACATAGTGAGAGTCCTGACACACTGAAGGAATTGTAATCAAAGTCACAATAACTGGTGAGAAATTTTTGAATGATGGTCCAATTTACCGTGTAAACTTTCACAAAAGCAGCATAAATATTGCAAAACAAGAGTTTTGGCCTTGATATGTACTTTTAAAGGAATAAACCTATAGCTCCAGGAAATTGATATAATGTATGAATGTAAAATATATTTAAATGCATGTGATTTATTACATTTACAATAGAATTCATGTTTTGGGTTAAGAGAGAGATCTGGAAATAGGACGTGGGAAAATGTCTAATGTATCGTAGATGTTTTTTTTTATTTTTTGAAAACAAACACCACTTAGTTCTGGGTGATTGCCAATTCATTTTGGTTGCCCAATGGTCCTGGACAGAAATGAATTCTTTCACACTTTAATAGACTAAAAGTTCAAATCCAGGGTGCAGGTTCTGTGGGGTGTTCTCTTTCTGCTAGCTCTGGGGAGATACCCATAACTCCTTTTAGCACTTGGTAGGCTTGACATTCCTTAGTGATCTGGCATGTGTCGTGGAAGCAGTCTTCCCCTAGATTCAGGACACTGATCAAAAGAAGGGAATCCACCCCTCTTCATTCTTGGCAGCAGTAGGTCCTCTGATTTGTGCCCTTACTTCTCTCTCATTTTATCATTTATAAAATAAAAAGTGTTGCAGATACACCCCAGGGAAACTTCCTGTCCATTAGATCAGGGATATAACAGGATTAAGTATATTGAACCTCATCCTTAATCCATTTATTGGCTTATCACATTGAATCACGTCATAGGTCACCATTACAAAACTGTTAAGCTATGGGGTCCAGACCCATGATCGAACACGATCCCGAGGAGACAATGATGCAATTACAGAAAAAGGAGGCAGAAAAAGTGGAGCACAGGGGACAGATCTCCAATATCAGAGAAGAGTCTGGAGTTTATTCAATCATGGGGTGATATAGCAATGAGGCCTGAAAACCTCCAGTTAACACACACACACACACACACACACACCCCAGAATGTGGGCTGTGTGTTAATCTTGGATATCCTGGGCCTTTTAAGGGAACACTTCCTGACAAGTATCGGGCATTTAAGAGACAGAAAGAGTAGAACACTCCTTGAGTGAGGGGAAAGAATATGGCTGCTCACAGAAGTAAAATAAGAGTCATGGAGGAAACAAATGATCTGGTTGATCTTAAAGATAGGCATCCATTAACTACAAATGAGTGGAGCCAGGTGCTTGTAAGGGCTTTGTATTATTAGCTTTTTAATGGAAGGTTCTTTGTAGAGACATCTTTCTACCTAGAGAATGTGTATTTCAGAGTTATCAGTTGTTAAGGGACTATGGAGGTTTTCCTCGAAACACTCATGCTTGGTTTCCAAGCCCTGTAGTCTTGAGTATAGAGGCCACTGACACTTTCTTCCAGGCCCTCAGTTCCCCACAGTGAGCCACTGGGAAACAGAGACCAGGCAAGTTGAGATGCATTTCAGTGGTATACAACTCAATCCAAGACAGTGATATTTTGATATCATTTTCAATGTTGCCACCATTATATAAGAAATAAATGCATGTGCATCTATCTGTATATGAGTGCAGGATGACACGTGCCTATATATTGCTTATTTTACAGAGGAACCAACAGTTCTCATCTCATCTTTTCTGGCTACTCATAGATCTTCATGTTTCAGTGGTGCAGCGTGTTGTAGGAACTTTGTGATCATGACAGACTAGAAGTAAGTTTTGATTCCTGCTGCTGACTTAGAAAGCATGCTATTAGAATCAGGGCAGGAGAGATCTATGTCATGTCAACCACGCTTCTGGGGCAGACGAGAATGTGTGGATGAAAGACAAAAGGGAAAGCCTTTGTATCTGTGTTTATTGAGTAAATCATGCATGCCACCTGACTGGAGAGTTCAGATTAAGTTGACCTGTAATATCAGAAGTGCTGTTATGAAAAACAAACAAACAAAGAATGACTTTCCTGCAGAGCAGTTTGCAGAAAGAGTCAGGAAAGCATTAGGCCCACGCAGTTGAATTGTCAGCCACTTGATGAAGTAATGCTTTCATTGTCACTTGTGGGGACCCATCTTCTGGATCTAAGATCCTGTGCAGTGAGTCTCCTGACTGGAGAAGACCTTCTTCAGACTTGACTGAGAATGGTGAACCGGGAAGCAGGAAGCACACAGGCCGGTGGATGCGGAGTCAAGTGAATCCAAGAATGGAGGGCATGTGATGGGGCACTGGAAGCCAGCAGGGTCACATGATCCACACTGGGTCATCTTTTGTTGTTGGCAGTGTTCCAGGAGGTAAGAATGCAGAGGAGCAGAGATGGGTATCCTCTCCAGAGTTTCACTCTTATACCAAAAGGCTTACGATAGGAATGAAGGCTGAGACTTGATTGGGAGGTTTGATTCCAACCTAACTAGGAGTGTCCAGCTGATATAATCCCTAACTGTCACAGCTTCCTAACCCACAGAGCAACTTAAGCTGAGCGCAGGCGGCTGGCTGGTAGAGTGGAGTGTCTCCAGGCATTGAATTCAGGAAGCTGGGTTTGCTGATCCACAGAATTGAACTGAATGCCTTGAGGTTTACAGTGGAGTGGTCTGCCCCTTTGGGCATTTATTATCAGATCTGAAAGAACTTTGTGACAGGGCCTGATAAACAACTCGATCCTGAGCATTTCTCACTGGCCCGACAGCTGGGTAATTTCCTTAAGAAATCCTTTAATCATGAATTTTGTGTGAGTCTGTGTAGTCATTGCAGTGGATATTAGAAACTACAAAAGTAAACTAGAGGATATTAATTCAGGCAGCTCAGTGTCTATTACAGAAATGAAAAATGACCATGCAATGTGAGATGGAAATTGGCAGAATATTTCCCTAACAAACCAAAAGAGAAAAGTGAAATGAGACCATGAATTAAAAACAGTAGTAAAAGATTCGGCCTTTACAATAAAATGATATGGTAAATGGTTAAGACACAAGCAAAAGAGAAGAACCATAAAATAAAAGGGGAATATTTGAAAACATTAAAGCCATTAATGATATTTTTAATCATCAATGATATAAAAGATTAGTCTAATAAAAAAAGGTTAGCTATGTGAACATAAATGTCAGAATGAAAAATTAATTGCACAATTAAAGTCAAATCAAAATGAGAAGACATCAATAATATGCTTAAAATCATTCAAACTCCCAACACGCTCCCATCAAGTTGATTTTAACTCCCAGTGCCTGTGGAGGATGGAGCAGAGCAGCCCCTGTAGATTTCCAAGCCTGGCACATCACACCCATGGTTTTTAACTGCTGGCCCAATAATTATTTTATTAATAAAAAATCAAACATTGTAATTGTTTAGGTTTGCTATCATGAAAAAGGTCTGTGAAGGGGCAGAACACCCCCACATCTATGCAAATGTAGTAGGTAATTTTTATTAGTAATTGATTTATATAAAAAGAAATTTTCATTCATAACAAAAGTAGTATATATCTTAAATTAGGAAATTACATTGCCAAGACTGACCTGGCTTTATTGTAGTAGCTAGAATATTTCTTTTATGAATCAAGGACACTAAATTTTTAAAGATTTATTTATTTATTTTTGGATTTAAAAAAATCATTCTATTGGGGGTTTGTACACCTCTTCTCACAATCCAGACATCCATCCATTGTATGTCAAGCATTGGACATATTTTGTCCTCATCATTCTCAAAACATTTGCCTTCCACTTAAGCCCATGGTATCAGCTCCTCATTTTCCCCCTCTGTGGCAGTCATGTGCTTATGTTAATTTCATGATTGAGATGGAGAGGTGGAGTCTAGCCTATTAATCTGGAGAGAGCTATTGAGTAGCCAATGAGGTCTCTATGTGGGCATGGCTTTCACCTGAGACTTCTGGGAAATCTCACGAGATTTTCCTTGTGAAGATGAGAAGCGATCTCCCCGGTTGTTGGAGATGGCAGTATATGAGGAGCTGGAAAAGCCACATGGCCTGGCCCTGATGGAACCAGACCTCTGAAGCTGGAGAGGGCACGTGGAGACCCCTGCCAGCGATGAGTTGCTTCTGCCACCACTGGATGCTGTTGATGAACCCTTTTGTATATAAACCCTTTCCTTATATCCATATGCATGTCTATGAAATCTGTTCCTCTAGCCTACCTGGATTAACAAACCCTCCCTTCCTACTTCCCCATCCTTATGAAACCTTGATAATTTATAAATTATTATTATGTGGTCATGATCCCAATTCTATCTTACAAATACGACTAGACCAGAGAATGTACACTGGTACAGATGAGTACTGGAAACATGGGGAATCCAGGACAGATGACCCCTTTAGGACAAGTGGAAAGAGTGGCAATACTGGGAAGGTGTAGGGAAGGTGGGGTAAAAGGGGGGAATCAATTATAAGGATCTACATATAACCTCCTCTCTGGGGTACAGACAGCAGGGAAATGGGTGAAGAGAGACATTAGATAGTGTAAGATATACAAGATATACAAAAGGAATGGAATGCTGAGAAAGTATTCCAACCCAGTCCAGTCCATGTCTCTTTCCCACTCACAAAGTCACTGGTCAGTGGGTGCAGAGTCCTGGCACCGGCAGGGGTCTCCCCATGGCTCCTCGCTTCCAGGGCTCAGGGTTCACAATTTAGCATTTCAATGGTTGCTTACAGTACAAATGGTCTTCAGGGCTAATTTTCGAGAAATTCTAGTCAAAACTCCCTATTTGACACCTTTTCAGGACCCAGACTTTCCCCAGGAATCTTCAGTCACACCTGATTTGCTAAATAGCAATTGATTGTATTTTTTTAAAATTTGGATTGTGATTTCTAGGATCTCGAGGTTATTGGGAGATTTTTCATTAATCCTGGGGGGGTGGGGGTGGGGTGTTGCCTATTAAGGAATTCTGGACTTTCATTTTAATTTTTTGAAATCAATCTGTTTAGGTCCTGCCTGCTGTCCTTCTGTGGACTGTGGCAGTTAAGTTCCTGTCTCTGCAGTATGACTGTGAACTGCTTGGTTATCTGGTGCTCTGGGGACCTCGCTGATCATTGCTGGTGCTGCCTAAGTGTAAGAAAGAGGTTCTAGCCTGGAGTTCCACGTATCTCTCAGGAGAAGGTCCGAATTCCTGCTAGTGCCCCCCACCCCAATCCCCAAACACACACTCTTCTGACAGTGGTCCTGGTATTTCTGGGTGGAAAAAAGACTCCCGCATTAGGGTGAAGTGGGGTGGAGTAAAATTCTCCTGTCCAAGTTGCTTGTCATCACTCAGTCCTTTCTTTCCATAACCTTGTCGGTCCAAGACTTTCAGTTTGCTTTTTAGTAACCTTCCATAGCGGGCCTCACATATTGCCTCATCTTGATGAAAGAAGTATAGCAATCACAAATTCAGGAGGAGACAGCCTCCTCTTTCTCCCAGTAATTAGCATAGGGTCAGATAAGCCCCAGTTGCCTTCATCAATCAATGGTTAAGCAGACTGCTAACCAAAAGGTTGCTGATTTAAACCCACCGGCTGTTCTGTGAGAAAATAATGCAGCAGTCTGTGCAGATCTATAGAATTCATACAGACCATCTTTAGTGATTCTGTGGGCTGGAATCGGCGTGACACAAAGGAGATAGAGACAATTTCTTTTTTAACCAAATGCATATTGCACTTGGTTTACCACATTCACATGTCTGGGATGGGTATTTGTATATTTGGGGTCTTGGGGGTGACAAAGTAAAACCAATTATGATCATATAAGCATATGTCTTTAAGGAAACTTTAGTATGCAGGGGCTTACTGGCTCAGAGTAATACATTTCTTTCAACTACAGATATTTGAGTATATGAAGGGCTTCAAGAAATTCATAGAAAGATCCCTTTATATCTTAGTTCTATTTTTTTCCATGAACTTTTTGAATCACCCTTACATATTCATTCATTTAAAACACCCATCACATACTTTACATTGTCACACAAATCAATGCCTTAAGCAACCACCTTTGGGGAGGGGGGGGGGGATGACCACAATTTGAAATAATTAAATAAAAGATCTTTCTTGTATAACTTGTATTTAAATAGCTTTTTAAATTTACATATCTGTTTATTATTACATATTTTTTTTTAATTTTATTGGTAAATAGCTTTTATGACTTGTAACCATTCTCGGCATATAACCATGTTTCAATGATAATAAAAATCATGGGGGAAACAAGGCTGCTGCTAATATATTTTATTGCATAGATTAAATAATAATAATTATTCAATGTGGTTACATGGTATGCCTAATATTTCTAAGCTAGTAAACAGTGACTGTGAGGACATTCACTTTAAGTTTCACTGCAGGCTGGTGGAAAGCATGGGGTCCTATTTCCTAGTGATAATTTTAGGTCCCTGTTCAATTTGGGTAGAGGCAGAAGGACACAACCTGCTCACTTGAGCGTAGGTCCTTTCCAGCCTTCTCTTTCATTCTGCATTTAGCTTCCCTAACAACTCAACAAAAAGATGATTTGCTTAATGGAAAGTTAAACAAAACCAGGGTCTCTGTTAGATCACTGAGGTGATTAGTGTTTGTTTCTTTTTTCTCAAAAAGCAAGTCATTTCCTTGAAAGGCAAACCAATTTCGGAGAGTCAGCATAATTGTGGTGAGTTTGTACATGCTATTTATCCGCTGGCAGCCACTCCACCAGTCGTGCACCACATAAGATGCCTGCTTCAGTGAGCAAAAGTTACAGTGTCACTTTGAAGATGCGGTCATGTCTCCCAGGATACATTGTCAACAAGCCTGGTGAGAAGGGGAATTGGTGCTTTGACTCTTTCTTGGGTTTTGCTTTGACCTTCAGAGTCCTTTGGGCTATTCTTCACTAATCTGCAGAAATCAAAGCTTCTGGCAATTCTGGAATGTTTGAATTGTTAAACAAGCCTGCCTGTCAGCTCTTTAATACTGAAAGGGTCAACAGAAAGAGTGCAATGACCTCGGGCATTATTTTTAATGCCCACTGTAATCTGCTCTAGATTTCAACTTGAGGGTTATGGCAGATGTGCGCATTTTAATGTGGGAACTCGGTGGGGCTGACAGGTAGAATTGGGATTTTTGTTCATTGACTTAAAAAGAAACCCTCTACTAGTGTCAGACTGCACAGAAAAGTCTCAGTCAGCTCCGCGCTGGAAGTGGCTGCAGCTCATGGCATGTTTTTCTCTAGTTCATGACACCTGGCCAGTTTCTTTCATTTTGGAAATGAAGGTCCACCTGGCAGTTTTAACTATTTTCTGTCAATGCCAATATTACACTCAAGGTTATTTTAATAACTGGTTGAGGTTGTAGCTTTAATCTTGATAGCATTTCTTTTTGATTCCCCCTTACCCCCTTTTAAGAAGGAATACAATAAAAAGGCGTTAGATGGTATGGAACGATCTTGGATGGACATTCCTTTTCTGAAAAGTAATTGATGCTGTAAAAAGAAGCATTGCAGACATTCTGCTCGCTTTTCATTCCAAGATACCTTTTCTGTTTCCTTCCTTAATGTTTGAACTTTGCAGCTAAATCTCTGCGGAAATAATCACTTTCTGAAGATTGAAGTACTGTCCCTCCCTCATGAGATGTGACTGCCAGTGTAGATTATCATGGGGGACAAAACATTTCTAGCACAACAGGTGATCCATTAGCAATTCTACAAAGTAGCTGCTTAAGAAAATCATGAGACCCTTAATTTTGGGGGCTGGTGGTAGAGGGTTATTTATTTTAAATCATTTTATTGGCGGCTCTTATGGCTCTGATCACAATCCATTCATCCATCCATGTGTCAAGCACAGTTGTACATATGTTGTCATCATCACTTTCAATGCATTTTCTTTCTACTCGAGTCCTTGGAATCAGCTTATTTTTCACCCTTCCCTCCTTAGCCCTTGTGTTAGTCCGGGTAGAGTAGAGGCACAAATTCATAGACACACATATGGATATAAGGGTATGGCTTATGTACAAGGAATAGGACCTTAAGAAAGCATCCCAACCCAGTCCAGTCCAAATTCATAATTCCTATATTAACCCACATGTCCAATACCAGTCTATAATGTCTCCTTCTGACTCACAAAGTCACAGGTCAGTGGGTGCAGAATCCCAGCACTGGTAGAGGTCTCCCCATGACTCTTCGGTTCCAGGGCTCAGGGTACATCAACAGCATTAAATGGTGGTAAAGGCAACTCAGTGCTGGCAGGGCTCTCCACGTGGCTTCGCCAGTTTCAGAGGTTTGGTTGCATCAGGGTATGGCTGTGTGGTTTCTCCCCTGGATCCTTCAGCCTATGAGATGCTGCCATCTTATCTTGTCTGTAATTTCTCGTCTCTGAGACTAACTCCTAACAACTGGGGAGATAGCTTCTCATCTACACCAGGGAAATATTGTGAGATTTCCCAGATGTATCAGGACAAAGCCATAGCCACACAGAGGCCTCATTGGCTATCTCCAGATTAACAGGCTAGACTCCACCCCTACATCTCAATCATGAAATTTACAGAAGCACATGACCACCACACTTGATAATCTGCAAATTATTAATTTTTTCATACCTTATACCAACCACCATCTCCATTTTATGTTGCTCATCCCACTGGGTGGGGGTTATATATTGATCATTGTGATTGGCTTCCCTTTTCTCCCACCACCTTACCCTTATGCTTCTGTTTTTATGTAAATAGACAAGGGGGCACACCCCAAAAATGGAGGAAAGGTTCGCTGAGTGGAGCTTTCATGGTATGCATCTTTCCTGCTAGGTGAATATCCAGCACTTCCGCCTGAGTTAGTGCACCCAGTGGTGTCACCTGGGAAGGTTTTCTCTGGTCACAGTGTATTATTTTATAAAAGCAGTTTCATCCTAACCTCATTTTTTTGTGATGAATGATTTAAGAGAATAGCATACAATTGTGAAAATGTATTTCCTGCTGAAGAAAAATGCTGCAAAAACTGTTGTGTTGAATGCAACTTACACGGATAGCAGCTATTGGAAAAACTCAAGTGCATGAGTGTTTTTCTCACTTCAAAAAAGGTGAAACACTGACTGATGACAAACCTTCCTGTGGGTGTCTGTCAACTTCTGGAACAGACAAAAAGGTTGATGCATAGTGCAACTGGAGTTCATTCCATCAGGTCAGACTGTTAATGAAGTTTTCCATTTAGAGATTCTAAAAAGATTGCCAACAATGCGCAACAACAGCAAAAATGTCTGATTTGTGTCAGACAGGAAAATGATTTTGCTACCATGACAATGCACCTGCTCACACAGCCATCTCAGTACGTTCATTTTTTGGCAAAAACCAGCATGCTTCTCTTGCCTCATGCCCCTGACTCACCTGATCTATCTCAGGGAAGGGTCCTTTTTTTTCTGAGAATGAAGCGGGCATGAAAGGACAGTGATTAGAAGAGATAAAAAAAAAAGATGAAGCAGTTGCTTGTCATCCCTTGAGATGAGTTTGAAAAATGTTTTCACAAATGGATCATAGATTTAACAAATGTATTAAGTATAATGGAGAGTGCCTTCACGGTGATAAGGTGATTTTTTAAAACAATTTAAATAAATAAATTTAAATAGCTTTGAAAAAAAATCCATTTGGGGATTAGTCCCTTATATGGGAGATTTTTTTTTAATATTTTACAATATTTCTTTGCCATATTTGCTTATATTATTTTAAAAGACATGCATGTTCTTTGTGACCCTGATATAAAAGATTCAGCATTCTATGTATAAGAATCAAAAAATTTTCTTCTCTCAATTGTTTTTAGTGTAGTATCTTTCAAATAGGAAGATTAGTCATGGTAAAACTAGTTTATGAAATATTCATTGACTGATATTGTAGCAGTGGTGTACTTATGTTCATTTTATGATTGAAATGTAGGGGTGGAGTCTGGCCTGTTAATCTGGAGATAGCCATTGAGTAGCCAATGAGGCCTCTGTGTGGGCATGGCTTTCACCTGAGACTCCGGGAAATCTCACGATATTTCCCTCGTGAAGATGAGAAGCTATCTTCCCCAGTTGTTGGGAGTTAGTTTCAGAGATGATTAATCACAGGCAACACAGAATGGTGGCGTCTGGGAGGCTGGAGTAGTCGGTGGAGAAACCACACGGCTTTGCCCTGATGGAGCCGGACCTCTGAGGCTGGGGCCGCCACATGGAGGCCTCTGCCAGCGATGAGTTGCCTCTGCCACCATGACATGCTTTTGATGGACCCTGAGCCTTGGAAGAGAGGAGACATGGGGAGACCCCTGTTGGGGCCGGGACTCTATAACCACTGACCTGTGACTTCGTGAGTCAGAAGGAGACTTTATGGACCGATTTCAGCCATATGGGTTAATATCGGACTTGTGACTTTGAGCTGATCTAGGCTGGGATGTTTTCTCAATGTCCTGTTCCCCTTGAATATAAACCCATTCCTTGTATCCTTATGTGTGGCTTTGAAATTTGTTCCTCTACTCTATCCGGACTAACACAGATATTCTTTTTAATTCAGTATAATAAGATATTTTCTTTTACTTCTAAAAGTGTAACAAACGTCCAGCCGAATCCTGCAGAGTCAGGATCAATTCAGTGAGTCGTTAGGTTTCTGAGCAGGTAGTCCTCCTCTGTTCCCAGCATGTTTAATGGATGGTTTCGGAAATGAACCATCGCTGCTTTCTTTGGTTTCAACCTTGGATGGCCCTGACAACTCATCTCTCACTTAAAACTATTTGAATTCACCACAGACAGATTCCCTCCTGAAAGAGTGAGATGGAAGACCAGGTTTCTAGATAGTTTTTTTTTTAGGCATCACTGCCCTCTGGTGGTGGGAGTAGGAGGCCCAGCCTTTGCTTCTGTGAGCTGGAATTGAACCTCTATCCCAGTGGGCCGCAGTCCCGTGCACAACCACTACGCCACCAGGGGCCAGCCCAGGTTTCTAGATAAATACAAATGGTGTTCCATTTAAAACCTTCATGTCACAGCAGGGTCAAGCACATTGCCCAACACATCCCTCAACCCTCACACTTGCCGAGGACTAAAATCTGACTTGGGTAACTATGATCCTGTTCAGTGACAGATTTGTTTCTCTTGATGTAGAAACCATGTAAAGTTTATACCCCAAGCATGAGAAAGAAAATAATTCTGTAAGATTCTGTGACTAAACAGCAGAGACTGCAGAGAAAGTTTTCAGGTCTCAGGAACTTCTTCATTTCCCTGCACCATGCCGCTCCTGTCATTTCTGCAGCACCTTCCTTTTGGAGCACAGCTACAGTTCCTGAGTATCCATTTCTTCAACTGTAACAGGAAGGTATTAATAGAACCTCCATCACAGCGCAATTGGGAGGATTAAATAAATTAATGCATATAAAAGTGCTAAGCAGGCAAAGTACTAATCCTGGCACACCAGAAAGGCTTAACTGAAGTTTTTAGTTTTCATTTTGGTACTATATTCCAAAACTTCCAGAATCCTAAAAATCAGCTATAAGTCCCTCTTAGAATTTGTTGGTTTTAATGGTTTTTGTGTGGTTAGTTTTTTTTTTAAATCATGACTCTCTAAATTGAATGTCATTTACACTTAAATACTTCAGTTGTCTTCTCAAAGTCATCTGGGATAAGGTTCTTTTAGGTCTGAGATTGATGGCTACTGTATCTTCTTTTTGAAGAATGTGTACCTTTTAAACATTAAACGCTATTTGCTTTGGAGCCCAGTTTTTCCCTCCAGTAACAAGCCTGTTGGAACTGGGCAAAGGACTTCGGAGAACAGAGGTTCTGTTTAAAAGAGAAAGCCCCTTCAGGACATGGATTTACACCAGGGATTGCGGCAACTGCCTCAGGCATGACAATGCTGTTGTCCACGGGCTGCTATGAGTAGGAGCTGACTCACTAGCGACACCGCTGAACAGGGTCTGCACAGCCATACTGCCTGCCGGTGCCTCTGCATCCCCTAGGTTCCGGCAGATGTGGGCAAAGTGTGGGTGTGTCCTTAAAAGGAAACTGGCTGGAATGTGGGCGGGATGACCTCTAAGTGACCTTCTTACCACTCTAGGATCAGTCAGGAACACACCCAAAGAACTCGGGACCTTTATAAACCTACATTTGGGAACACACCAATAGAGAGAATGCTTACTAAGTGATTTCTGCCTGACCAACTACCATTTCCAAAATAACCACTCCGTGAGGATTTCCCCCAATGAGGCAAAGCTGTTTGTATATGCTTCCAGTCATCCATGTCTAACTTTGCATAACTGGCATTTTTGGGCTTTGTGATGAGTTTATGAAAATCCTAAGATTTATTTTTAGTAGCCCTATGAGCACGAAGAGTTGCTAAATGTGTTCTTTGCCGAGAAGATAGTGGTGCTTCACTGGTTATTAAGCCATGGGAGCATCCTTCCCATTTTTAATTTATATACGGCTTTATCTTATAGCCCCTGGTGCTTGCAGGGAAAGTCATCAACCATCCTGAAGAAGAAGATTGCATTTCAATCAAAATAAGTCATAGCTAATTGCTTTGATTTTTATTCGAATACATAGATTAATAATTTTGATCCATCTCCATACGCCCTGTGACCACACACATTTGAATCACTAGGAACAGTGAAATTGTTGACATTTTTAATCACTCACCGCAGTGCCTGGCACTTTAAAATATTGAAAGATTTCAGGGGAAAGATTTAAGGTACATGTCAATCCATAAGTGCTTTCGTTCATGTGAATTCTGCACAAGCTGTTTCTTGTTCCTTATAAAATGTCCATCTTTCACATTGAAATGCTTTTAAACTTTGGAAATATTCCATGGATTATAATAATCATGTACCTTTTTACAAGACTAACGCTTAATTTGATATTTCAATAATTTTAATTAATTAACCATTCTATTTCATCCTAAATGGATTCTTCTATCACGTTATAATAATTCACCGAAAGTAGTTACAGAATTGTCCTTATAGCAGCTTAGTCCTTTGTCATGTTGCTTCCTTCCAAGCTTTGTTTCTATTGGGGAAACCCCTACATGCTGGGAAAGGGGACATTTGCCACCACGATGTTGGCAAAACTCCATCGTGTCTTCTCTTACACTTGATTATATGTAATCCCAATTGTAAACAGACACTTCCTAACTTTAGATTTTCTCAGAGGTATAACAAGAAAAAACAGAGCTACCTATGAATCTTTTCATTAACTATACATCCTATTATTTTATATCAGACTGCATCCTGCCACTCTATAATATCTTAAAATGCCACATATGTGTAAAATACCAGATAAGCCTCTAAGATAGCCTGCATCTTGCACTGACTCGGTTTATGTCTCTTTAGCATTAGAGGTTTTCATTTCTTTGTTCTCACTCACGGCTGCCAAATCACTCCCTGCTCGAAGGGAAGCTGACCATGTGCATCTCCAGGCCGTCGATCTTCCAGGGAAGAGAAGGTCTCTCTCCTGTTCTTTGCTCTCTAAAGTAGCTTCTTGCATGTACAATTAAACTCACTGTTTTTTCTTTTAAAAATTGATCTCGGTTAACCTTTAGATATAAAAGATTATTCTATGATAAAGCTTAATTAATGAAACTATTAAAATGGAAAAGAATGAATTCTAATAATTCAGTCTATAAGCATTCTTTTGTCTTATATTTTAGAAGTAAGTTTCCATAACAAATTAAGTTCCCCTTCAGCAATTTACATGAAAGTTGTTCTATGACATTGACTCAGTTTTTACAGTGTGTCACCATTCTTTTATTTCTATTCAGCTTGTTTTGTTTCCATTAAGCTAACTTCTCTGCCTCTTTTTCCTTTCCATCTTTGGTAAATGTTCACCATTTTGATCTCAGCTAGCTCATTGTTTAACAGACCACATCACTCATGGATTATATCCTTTATTTTATAAGTCAATCTGTTATTAATCTCAAAGACGACCTCCACGGTGCGGTCAGTTCCAAGTTCAAGGAATACCTTAGCACAGTAGTTTGGGGGATTCCTTTATTTTCTCTAAGATCAATAAGCATAGTCATTTTTAGGAATTTTGATTTTGCTGTCCATTTTCTTCCCGTTATTATACCAGAGGCCTTCTTTTATGGCTCTTGTCAGAATGATCCATAGTGTTTGCTAGACACCATGTAGTTTTTCAGACTCTGCCTAAAAGAAGTCATAGTTCACAAAGATGGGTAGTCCTGTTGACTAGTTTCTTCTTTGGTTCTTCTTTTTCCTCCAATCTCTTTTACTCATGAAAAGTGGAGACCAATAGTTAAATCTTAGGTAGCCACTCAGAAGCTTGGAAGAGCACTTACCAAAGGAGACAATGGAGCACGATACTTATGGACTCCTGCATACCAGCTGTATTGACTGAGTTGCCTCATGAGACTCTCCTCCTACTTTTTTTGCATTCTTCTTTCTTTTTAATTTCTGTGGGAATGTTCACAGAGCAGACCACCAGTTTTATATCTGACAATCTGTATACATTGTGTTTTATCTTATTCGTTCCAATCCCCTTAAAGTACTAACACTTTTTTCCTCCTCCTATGGGGTTAGTGTTTCATTTTCCAGTCCCCTCCTTCCCTAACCTCTGTGAGCATTGTCCTTGGGTGAATGCCACCTTTTTGCTTTGAATGACTGATTCTTCTAAGATAGACATAGCCTCACGATTGCCATTGTTACCTTATAGACCATGTATATTGTTTTGCTTATAGTCATGTCTATTATTTGGCTTATAGACATGTCTATTGAACTCACAGAGCTGAGTTCAATTCCAGATCTAAAGGGTGACTGAAGCCCGGTGTGTTGAGGGCCTCACTGGTCCCTAACTGATCAGTAAGCTTGGTCTTTTTTTATGATTGTGACATTTCCCCCTACATCTCCCCCCCCCCCATCCCAACCAGGACTTTTTAATATGACCCCTTTCAGGACAGAAGGCTATAATTTTTCTTCACTTATGCGCTTGTTTTGGACTATCAATGAATACAAAGAGGGACAGGTTTTCCTTCTTCCTAAGAATTCATTCTAAATCACAAGTATGCATTGAATTTTGTTCCTTAAGCATATGTGTTGGAAATCCTATTCCTAAGATTATCCTTCAATTTCAGAATGGACTACCTTTGCTATTTTATTGAGGCAGGATTAGGTTTGGCTGAGTTTGAGCTGATCTGTATCAAGATGTAAAAGAAAGTCAACAGGAAAGCTAGGAAGGAGGAATGAGGGGAAGATCTCCAGGGACCCAGTCCAGAGCAACTCGAGTGTCTTCTCTCTGAGACCATAGAAAAAAGACCAGGAGGTGTGGAAGGAATTGGGTATCGGGCATCGAAGAACAAAAGCCATGTCATTGTGTGCTCACCCTCCCAAAGACAAATGCATACAGAGACAAACATGGTGGAGAAAGCTGATAGTGCCCAGCTACCAAATGACAAAGCATCTGGAGTCTTAAAGGCTTAAAAGTAAACAAGAAGCCATCTAGCACAGAGGCAGCAAAGCCCACATGGAAGAAGCACACCAGTCTGTGTGACCACAAGTGGTTGAAGGGAGCAGGTACCAAGCATCAAGGAACAAGAATCACATCACCACAAATGGGAGGGGGGTGTTTCAGGGTGGGGACCCAAGGCCCATTTGTGAGCAATTAGAGAACATCCCCTTATAGAAGAGTCATGGGGAGGAGACAGGCAAGTCAGGATGCAGTGAAGTAGCAATGAAACATGCAACATTCCTCTGGTCTTAAAGGCTTCCTCCCCCAACTATCATGATCCCAATTCTACCTTACAAATCATGGTGCAGATAGGAACTGGACATAAAGGGAATCCAGGACAGATGAGCCCCTCAGGACCAGTAGTGAGAGTGGAGATTCTGGATAAAAGGAGGGAAGGTAGGGTAGAGGGGGAGTTGACTACAAAGATGTACATGGAAGCCCCCTACCTGGAGGACAGTCAGTAGAGGAAAGGGCGAGGGAAGACATTGGGCTGTGTAAGTTATGACAAAATAATAATAATAATAATAATTTATAAAATATTAAGGGGAGAAATGAGAAAAGATGATGTCAGGGGCTCAAGTAGAAGAGAAAATGTTTTGAGAATGGTGATGGCAGCAGTCATGCGAAGGTGCTTGGCACAATATATGTATGTATGGATTGTGATAAGTGATATATGGGCCCCCAATAAAATGATTTTAAAAAAGAAGAAAGCAGATGAAGCCTTCCTCCCAATCCAACTCCTTGACTTCAGACTTCTCTTGCTCTAATCTGTGAGATAATAATAACCTTTGCTAGAGTCATACACTTGTGGCATCTTCTGTGATAGCAGCACTAGATAACTAAAGCAAACACTTTTGTTAAAACACAGAGAAACATACTTTTCAATTCCCCACTAACAGATCAAAATATTTAGAACTCAATATAGAAACAAAAAGATTTAGCCCTTACCAGTACTCAAATTCTATTAGGAAAAACTACCTTTATTTAATCCTTCCAGCTTCCTCATATTTAAACCACCAATTTAATTTTTATTCAGCACATCTTAAATGTTTCTCTTATCACTCCAAAAAATTAAAGAAGATAAGTGCCCCAATTGCTCCCTTTATTTAAAAAATATTGCAATTAGAACAAAGCTGTAATGAGAGAAAGGAACTGACTTTAGAAATTAACTGGAATGAAAAGAAAATTCAGGAATGTCCTCTTGCTGTTCCCTCTCTTACTAAATTTGTTCTTTATCACACTAGATGTATTACACTTTGTATTCTCAAAGCACCATGAAAAGACTAGCATAAATTGTTTGTTTGCTTAAGGGTTTGTGTAAAAAGCGTCATGACATTGAGAACAGAAGCCGAGATTCTAGTAAGCTGCTGTATCATTGCTGGTTAATCTTGACTGTTTGCTTATTCCTGACATGAATGTAAAAGTTAATGGAACCAATTCCCAACAAATTCAGCCTTTAGGATTGTGACACACTGTTTGTCCTTGTGGAAGAACATGCTGCTTTTTGCTTCGCTTTGTTTTTAATAGCTTTACATGACTCTTCACAATTTTATGCTCATTTTCTTTTACCTCTTGTTTGAGCTAATAGAAGTGTGACCCTAAAATATGCTGACTATGTGGTCTCAGTTTCATGCACAGTTCTGGCTCTTCACATTAGCTAAATAGGAAGACAGGAAGGAAAATGGAGTCTACTTGGTTTCACAGCCCTGTGCAGGGGGTTCCCCAAGGTGGCATGTCTTTACAGAGGGACTATTCTCAAACTTCTGCTACTGAGAGACTGGTGAGTTTAAACCACCCCTCCTTCAGTGAGTGGTCCAATGCTGACTCAACAGGTAGATTTCAAATGGTCAACTTTTTCGTTAACTGATTTTATAACCACTGTACCACAGGGCTTCTTTAGTGAAGTAATTCAACACACACACACACACACACACACACACACACACACCAAACAAGCCAGTAGAGCTGATTAGGCAGTGTCAGATGCCTCAATAGGAAATCTAAGACTGCAAGTCTTCATGGAAGAATGCTGCAGTATCTTCTTTCTCCAGCTGTGTAGCTGGTAGGCTTGAAGTAAGGATCTCTTTTGATTAGTATGCCACCCTATACGTCACTTCCCCACCAAGGACTTTTGAGAAGTATATAGGAACCACATGACTGGAAATATCAGCACATAGTCCAATTCATAGTCACAGGATGAGTAAAAGATAAAAGTTAGAATTAAAAAAGCTCATGCCTTAAAATGCCATGCTATACTCCTGAACCAAGAAGAGAGAACATAGCATGCAAATAGCATTATAATTTTTTTTACTAGTGTTCATAAAAGGACTAGAAAAGGTAGGCATGGAGAACATAGACTATGAGGTCATTTTTTCTGTGTTCAATACCAGCACAAACAACTGCAGACCCAGTTACCTTGGACAAGTTACTGAATTTTCTGGACTCATTTTGCTTCTATTTAAGATTAATAACAACAGGTTTCTCTTAGGGTGTTGTGACATGTGGCAAATGGTTGCTGTGTCATCATGGTAGCTGGTATTGATTTTAAGTAGAAGAGTATTTCTTGCAGTTGTTACTGTTACTGTTGAATCAGCCTCCACTTATTGGTGTTCTAGTGGCTGTTGGACCAGCGTCTACTGATCTCGGAGTCTTCACTAGCTGGCTTTGACAAGAAGAGCAACCGGTCTTTCTTTCTAATCTGTCTCATTCTGTAAGCTCTACTGAAAACAGTTCAGAATCACGGTCATGTGCAAGCCTTCATAGACAGATCACTAGAGTCTGTTCTGGAGATGTATCACTCTTAAATCCAGTTTTGGTTGTAGAAATGGAATTCTACAACTGAGTCACCACTATCTCTAATGGGGACTTATAGGTCACTTTATTTAATTCCATCTTTTTCTAAAATACCAGGGCCCTAGGAAATGCAATGACTTGTCGAGAGGAACAAAACAAGAATGAAGCAGCATGGAGCTTGGAATCATAATTTCCAAGCCACTTTTGTACTTTAAAATTCATAAAAGAGAAAGTAATGAATGCTGATCCTGTGCTGATAATTTATCTGCATCATTTTTAAAATTACTTTTTCCATGGTGTACCTATTTCTATTGAGAAACGCTATCTAAACACAAACATTATCAATTTTATTAAAATAATGTGTTAATAAATTATGAGTCTGTTGCTACATTTTAAACTTTTATGTGATTTAACAACCCACCTCTCTTATGTACAAACATTGCCCAGAAGTGGTAAATGATAAATGATTTTACTATATAAAAGAGAAGTGTTTTTTTTAACATAAAGGATTTGACTTGTCATATATTTGTTAAAATTAATGATGTGTGACAGTTATTACTCTATCCTTTTGTCTTCAATGTGTTGAGTTCCTCTGCATCCTACATCTTGATCTAAAAAAGGAAGAGAAGCAAGAGATTATTGCTCATATATTTTATGTTGCTAATTTGTTTTGAAAATGATAAAACTCTGGTTCTATTACAGGAAAAATAATAATTCTCTCTTCTGGAAAGAAGTAATTAATTATGTGAACAAAAACTGAAAACTGACTATAAGATAAATGCTACAATTTTCCTAAATTTTTTTAATTGTTCTGTTGGTTGCAAAAAAAAAGGGAGAGAGCAGAAAGCAGGACTTTTTCTTTTGTGTACACCTGGAGGAAAATAGTTTTGAATGTTCTATATTATTAAGATCATACAAATGACTATTATGCCAGGGTCTAGAAACATGGTATTTATTACCTAACTTAGGTCATCAAAGATATTATAATGATTACTGATACTGGACACATTGGACACAATGACCAAAGACCAGAGGAGCTGTGAGATGACATCAAGACCCTCGTGAAGGAAGATAGCCAATGTCACTATAGGACAAACAAGAATGAAAAGACAAAATCAGATGTCAGAATAGAGACTGGAAACTTGCTCTTGAATGAAGGAAAGCTAACATGATTGGAAGAAACGATAAAGTAAAAGACTTAAACAGAAAATTTCAAAGAAAAACTTAAGGAGAAAAGATGAGCTAATATAATGGAATGTGTAAACACCTGGAGAAAGACCATAAAGGAAGGACATTTCCAAAATTTCTGAAGCAAAAACCAACCAGTTACTGTCAAGTTGGTCTTCACACCTGCTAACCCTATTTGATTCTGCGTGTTACTGCATTCCATGTAGAAGGACTTTGCCAATTCTTTTTTCTGAGACACCTTTGGGTGGATTTGAGAAGACGACCTTTTCATTAGTAGCCCACTGTTTAGCTTTTTGTATCAACCAGGATCTAATTGATTTTGAAACTCTAGAATAATATAGCACCAAAAATTTTACTTGTGACATTTTGACAATATGATTCTAAAAGTTTACATTAATAGGAAACAAAGGTTTGTGTCCTTGCATATAAAGTTAGAGGCTATATATATCCATTTTTTAAAAAAAGAGAAACTGAGACCAAAGACTCAAGTAGAAAGAAAATGTTTTGAATATGTTGCTGGCAAAATATGTATAATTGTGCTTAAAACAATTGAATGATGGATTATTATATGATTTGTAAGAGTCACCAATAAAGTGATTAATACAAAGGCACTTGAGTTTTATTCCAGCTTCATTTTTTTCATGCTTCCGCATTGAAGCTTTTTAGTTGAAGTCTAACAAAGGAATTACCAAGTTGTAGTTCTAAAGAGTCTCATTATTATATATGTGAAAGTAAAGATGAAAGTAAGAACTTCCAAGGGAGAAGGCGAGTCTCCTGGAAGTGCAGGATTGAAGTTCAAAGAAGATGCGTAAAAAGAAACAACAAAAGAAACTAGAGCTCTGAGAGGTGGGTTGACCCATGTGAAACATAAGCCCGGTTGAAAAGTTAAGAAGAAAAATATATAACCCAGTGTCAGAAGCTCCTGGAGACAAGTTCAGGGTGATCCATTGTACAGTAGCAGAAGAAAGACAGGTAAAAACAGGAAACTTAATTCAATTATGGAAAAAACATACTTGGATGTAAACCACTTAAAGCATGATTAAGTTTGGGGGAAATGAACATATTGCCTGGATCACATTCCAGTCATTATATAAAATTAAATATGATAGATTTCAGTAGTCAGATATAGTTTCTTTTTTGTTTTAGTGTGCAGGTTATTTTTACAAAATAGACAATAGAAAGGCATCTGGTTATGTATGGTTTCAAGCAATAAATATTTACATGGTATGTTCTCTGTAAAATTCTCATACGAATTAGCAAATGGCTCAGTACTTCTCACCCCACCCGAAAGGAATTGATAACCAGCTACCAAGGTAGAGGAGGAGTTCCTTATATCTGATCAGATTGCAAGTTTGGGAGTTTCACAAAACTATTCTCAAGCAGTAATTCACTGAAAAGAACTTGGGGGCCTCACTGAAACCTATTGCCACTCACTGCCCTTGAGAAGATTCCAACTCATCAGGACCCTGAGAGGCAGCCTAAAAACCCCCTGTGGGTTTCTGAGACTTTAACTCTCTAGGGGAAAAGAAAATGTACCTTTCTCTAAAGCAGCTAGTAGTTTTGAACTACTGATCAAGGTAACCACCATTCCAGCATGGCTCCTTAAATATACTTGAGGTTCAAGGAAGATCCATAAAAAGAAACAAACAAAGAAACTAGAGCTCTGAGAGGTGGGTTGACCCATATGAAACATATGACTGGTGAAAAGTTAAGAAGGAAAATGTATAACGCAGTGCCAGAAGCTGCTGGAGCAAACGAGCAGACAAACAAAAGCACCCAGCAATTCCAGTCTATACTGACTCATAGCAACAGGGCCGAACTTATAGGATAGGGCCGAACTGCCCCTGTGAGTTTCTGAGAATGTAACCCTTTGCAGGAGTAGAAAGTCTTGTTTTTCTCCCTGTACCTACTATAGTCATGGTTAATTATAGTAAAAAACAAAACCAACAAAACAAAACATTAAAATCATCCAATAGAAGACACACATAGCATAGAGTTTGAGAAAGTTTCACAAATCACTGTGTTAACATCAGTCATTGGGTGTGACCCCAGAGGCCCACCAAGAATTACTCTCCTATCAGTCAGGAAACTCCAAAGATTTTTGATATTACCTTGGGGCAAAAGCAAAGCCTCTTTTTTGTAAAGTCAAAAATCAAAAGGACAAATAAGAGCCTTTTGTTTGTTCATAAGAAAGATGTGAGGGGCAGGCAATGTGGGGTCAAGGATTGATGTGATCATGGCTTCAAATAAGAAATAGTATCCTTCTGGGGAAATGACAGTCAGTGACCAGTGACTTGGGAAGTTAACGAGGTCCATAGGGCTGTATAAAGGATCTACTGTTAACACATTTGCCTTGTTCTCACACATGTGGATGTCCTGAGGGATTATTGCATGCATACCCCACAGTTCTTGCCCTCAAGAAGGAGTCAGGCTGCGCTCCGGTGGCGTCGTGGTTGTGCGCTGGACTGCGGCCCACTGGGATGGAGGTTCAATTCCAGCTCCACAGAGCAAAGGTTGGGCCTCCTACTCCCACCACCTGAGGGCAGTGATGCCCCCCCCCCAAAAAAAAAGAGTCACATTTTTGCATGATACATTGTGTGAACTAAGAACTATAAGAATGAAGAAGAGTTCCTTTCTCCCGAGGGAGACCAGGAATGTTGTGAAGAAGTGTTGAATATGGAATCTCTTCTGCTGAGATGGGGATGACTCCAATAACTCTTGGAACATGAGATGGGGCAAAAGCACCAGCATGCAGAGATTCCACACCTGTGAGTGGAAACAGGGTGTCGGAAGAATAGACTGCTAAGGAATACAGTGTGAAGGGCTAGAGAAAGACCGTACAGGCGCCAGTGGACTCTGAATGCCTGGAAAAGAGATTTTGCTCTTTAAGGCAGACAAGTCACCACGGAGCAGGGGAAAACAGAATCAACTAGCTGTTGAAACTGTCTTCTCTCACCACAGGTAGAAAAGGGGAAGTGAAGAAAAGGATATGCAGAAATGTTATTGTCTTAAATTTCATACTCCAAAAAGGAAGCATCAAAATGAGATTAATCTTTTCCCTGAAAGTTAAAATGGTCCTAAGACATTAGATGCATATTTTCAAGTACACTTGGGAAGAAAGTGTTCCCAATATTGTCTGTGTTCCAATAGATAACTGTGAACTGATATTAGAAATGTAAGTATGAAGTGCTTCAAAGGAAAAAGGCCTCTGTGTAAGGAAAAGAGAAGGGAAAACACTTCTCTCTTGCTCATTAGGACAGACTGGCAGCTTCAGAAAGATGACAGTGACATTACCATTCCCTCAAGAAGAATGGACACTCTTCTTCTTCCCATCCATTTTGTCAACCGATATTCTCATTTTGACACTAGCTAGCTAAATGTAGGAACATTTTTTTAAAAAAGAAAAAAATATGGAAATACATCACTGTTAGCATCCTAATAATGAATATCATTGCAAATAATTTGATAATATTCATACTTTTCAACACCTCTTCATACTGACTAATTTCCTATGCAAGAGAAGAAATAATGAATAGAGGGTTATTTTCTTGGCTGTTGAAAAACCTGTCCAAAAGGAATGGGAATCTTCAACTAAGGCATATGTAAGATGCTTGTTATGACTGTGGATAAAGAAAAGCTGTTACTGTCACATGGAATCTTTATAACCAAGATGTGATTGAGCTTCAAAGCCTTATTTTTAACTCTGACTTCTTTTTCCTAAGGCGTAGGGTTTACGGAACATAAACTAACTGTGCTATGTGAGGATTTCACAGTTCTCACACACATTTTTTTCTCTACTCCTCAAGAGAACACTATAATCCAAGCTCAAACATGTGACTTCTTGGATTCTTAGACTCTTCTCCTGTACATAATAAATATGGATACAGAAAATTTTGACAGTAATATTACAGAGGGTTGACTCATTGAGATCTTGTCTGTTATCATCAATCAGAGAAAATAAAGATTCCGAAGCAATTTATTAATTTTGACCAATGGTCACAAATTAACCTTTTGTTAAATAAAAGCACAATGAAACAAAGGAACAAACAAAAACCTCAGGAAACAGTTGCTTTTAAAAAGTGAAATCCAGTGCTCACAAATGGTTGAATAATTGACCAAGTTTATGAAGTATTGCCAAAGACTACTGATACAATATTCTGATTAGAAGTTGAAAGATCAGGGAAACCAAGCAAAACAACTACCCCTGAGATAGTCACAAAATTTGATTGGAAACATGAGTTTGGGCATTTAGGTTGGTTAGCTTATATGTGTGACTAAGGATGCTTTGTCAGGGTGGTCAAAAAGTAATATCTTTTTTTTGGACATCACTGCCCTCTGGTGGTGGGAGTAGGAGGCCCAGCCTTGTTGCTGGATTTGAACCTCTAACCCAGTGAGCCGCAGTCCCGTACACAATCACTATGCCACCGGGGCTCAGCCCCCAAAAGTAATATCTGAAAACATTTCCTGAGGGCTGTTGAGGGGACTTAAGAACATTACTTCCATAACTTTAACAACAGAGAAAAATATTTCCTTTGTTATATGCTTAAATATGTTATAGTTTTGACAGTGACAAGAGAAATAAACAAAATCTAAGATGGTGTCTGGACTCATATGTCAGTCAACATTTTCTATTATGAGTCAGCGCCTCAAATTTGGAATGCTTACATACGTTCCATATATATCCAAGCTTCCGTGTCCCTAGTTTTAGCACTATTTCTTCCAGAAGGATAATTCATTAGCATATTCTAATCTGAGTCATTAAGGAAAAAGATCTCTTTGATATCCCCCTATCTTAGTTGCCTACTGCTGCCATGAGAGAACCGTCACATGTAGATTGCTTTAACAAAGCAACATTTACTCTCTCACAATTCAAGTTACTTCAATTTGAAATCAAGGCCTCATCTCCAGAGAAAGGCTTTCTCTTTCTGCCAGCTCTAGGGAAGGCCCTTCTCTCCTTCCCATGTGTCTGGACTTGACATCCCTAAGAGATCAATCTGTATCTGGCTTGGCAGCAATCTCTCCCTGGGTCTGGAAGGTTTCAGCACAGGGAACTCAAGTCCAAGGGACATGCTCTGCTCTTGCTTCTTCTTTCATGGTGATACTGAGGTTCTGCCTCTTTCTTTACTTGCTCAGCTCCCCTTTACACCACTTCCCAGGGAAACTGTGTGTGTGTCAGATCAGGCTGTGACGAGGAGTTAAGGTGACACATCTGACCTTAGTACCTTTGTAATTTATTAGCTGCCCACGGCATATAACATCATGGGAGATTATTATTTCATTCCATAACTGCCAAATAACTGGGAATCACGACCCATGCAAGTTGACAGGCATTTATCTCTATCTATCTATCTGTTATTTATTTATTTATTTTTGCAACACAAGCTATAACATTTCACCAGTTGGGCTTTGAAAGTCCATGACTTTACTACATGCAAGACATTTTCACTGTATCAGATCATTTTCAGTAAAAAATGGAGAAATTGGAACAAAAGAATACATAATGGACACACAACAAATGAGATCCCTGCAGAACAAGTTGCATCAGTTCTTTAGGCTTAAAAGGCCTCTGTGTTCTTGGAGACCAAGAACAGTGCAGTGCACTTGCGCTCTAGACTCTGTTACCCAGGCTTTCCGAATTCTTCATGGAGGCCACTCCATCCTGGCCTTCAGCTACACCTGTCAAGCCTCCTATTATGCCAACTCTGCTCTTTCACTGTAGAAAGGCACAGTCTCCTCGTCTACTTTAAGGGCAATCCCACCTTATCAGCCTTGATAGACCCCATTCTTCTGCCCCTTGGGTAAGGAAGTTTTGATTCCTCACTTGGGTTAGTGGTTCTGACTCATTTTCCTCAGCACTCATAAGCGGTGCTCTCACACTTTGCAACCAACTTGGGGAAGAATATGTCTCTTTGAAATCTAGATGTCATAGTCCTACTCTTAGAGAACCAGTAGGTAGAGTTTTATCTTTCACAACCTATGAGGGAGTGGCCCTACCCTTTGAGGGTGAGGCCCTTTTTCATGTTTTTGTATCTTCCACTTCTGCTTAATAATTCCTTGGCCTCTCACCCATCAGGCCTCTTGGGCTGGCCTGACCTGCTCTCTGCCCTCCTCTGGTAAGTGTTACAAATTTAGTTCCTTTTATGACTACTGTGGTGCGAGTAGATCTTGGCACAAAGGCACTCATAGCTCTGGATCCTTAGGTCTTAGACAAGCCCAGTGACCATGACAAGTACCTGGAGCTCCCTTACTCAACCATGAAGGTTTCTGCACAAAGGAACTCAGCTCACCCACTTCCGTGACAGCTTCTATGCTGTCTCATGCCAGTCGTCTGGCTCTGCTAATTTCTATAGTATTCATGACAGATAAGTAGTTTTAAACTATTTTTCCATTGTATTACTGCTTCAACTGCAATCCCCATGTTCATACATTATTTGCCCAGTGGACTTGCAAATATCTTCTGAGAAATTATATTCTGTATTTTGTTATATGTGTAGTAGAACAAAGACCTTCAAACATTACAGATACCACTAGGATTGGTGGATTTATTTTCCAACCAGAAAAGTATCCAGTGGTTCTGTAATTGTTTCCTTTTGTTTTGTCATGTTGTTGTAGCTCATTGGTATATCCCTAGTGCACAGAGTTGCATGTTTTCTTATATACACTTTGGAGTCAAGGCAGTGGGATCCGTTCTACTGAGATAGTCACTTATTCCTCATAACCTTTGCTAACTGATTTACAGAGTCAGAAAATAATTCTAACATACTTCTAAGGTTACAACCATAACTCCCAAACCAAAGTCATGACCATTGAGTCTGTTATGACTCATGGGAAGAGATCTTTATAGGAGTAGACAGATTCATCTTTCTTCTGAAGAATGGCTGATGACTTCTGAATATCTTTGATTCATATTTTGTCTATTCCCACTCCATTTCTTAATGGATGTTTTAAGCTGTTTCTTCACATTTTGAGTTGTGTCTTATCAGCAGGTGAAGTTCCCCAAACTGCTCTATCCATGTAATTATGGTCAGCTCTGTGTGAGACGACACTCACCTTTTAATGTCTGTCTCACTTTGAAGCTCAACTTCTGGCACTATATCAGATGAGGAGACACTGCTAATCATACGATTTCATTGACCTCTTCCTCAGAAGTGAGTTTCTCACTCCTGATACTTAGTCTGTTGATAGCTGGGCAACTCCATTAAAACTTGTTCACCATGGGTGATACTGTAAATATTTGGAGTACCAGTGGCAGAGCTTCCAGGACAGCAACAACCTAGTAGCCACAACAGTAAGACAAGCTGATGTAGGAGGGACAGTATACAGCTGTACTGACTTTTGACTCCATTACCAGATTTACCAGTTCTCACTTATAGTAATATAACTCCACACTTTCACAGAGGAGGCAGCAGGTGACCATTCTACTCGTGGTATTCTATAGATGTGTGGTACACTGACTTCACCTACATGGCTCTCCAAGCCATAGTCTATGTAACGCCCACGGAGGAAATGGGATGTGAGCCATTGATTTATTTAAATGTTATGTTGTCTATGGTGGAAAAAAAAGAGATACAGACCCAGATCTCAGCTTTTGGTCTCAGTTTCTAGGAAATGTGAAATGATATTTTATGTTTATCTATGTATGATCATTAACTCAGCTCAGATACCAAGTGCCACATCTTGTTTTGCTTTCTTTAGTTGCTTTTTGGCAAGTTTCTTTTTCCGCATATTCAAAGCACTTGTCCATTGACTGCAGATCAGGAGGAGTTCTATTTTTATGGAATAACATTAATAAACTCATTGTGCTCTACACATGCATTCAGAAATGACTTAGCATATAAATTCACATGAAAGATGGAAGAGTCACTTATACAGCTTTGATTTATTTTTTCCCCTTAATTTAAGCTCCTTGTCCCTATTTTCTAAAATTGGCTGCATCTCCCAAACTACTTGATGGGTCTTTTAAAAAACATTTGGTAATGTTTCATATATATATATATATATATATATATATATATATATATATACTGTAGTTTTTACATAAATAACACATTCCTGCTATATATTTGTGAACTTCTCTCCTATCCCCCCAAAACACTTTCATAAGTATGGCTATAGTTTTTTTCACAGCAACATGTAAAAAAATATGAAAATCCCTCACAGGGGAGAGAATGATTAGGAAGCAGTTGCAGAAGCAAGTATTATTTAAATGAAAACACAGTACTCTGTTTGTAAATAATGTTCACAGTGAAAAGTTCACCTCCTCCCATTATCCCATCTGATCCCTGGAGCTCATCAGTACTAGCGGTTCTGTATATATCATTATATAAATTACCTTCTAATTATCTTTAAATCAATTTTAATTTTCAAGAAGTCACCAAAACCTGCACAAGATAAAAGCAGAGTATGAATAACACATGCAAACAAGTTTTTGAGAGCAGGCAAATGTCGCTCATAGCATTCCTATATCTCAGGGCCAACGACAGCACTACGGTTATATAATTGAACAGTACCAAGATGTGATGAAGACAGTTATGACCAGGGACATTATTTTAATAACCACATAGGCAGTTGCAAAATGGTAAAAATTAGAGATCCTCACTGATTTGAGATGACCATATTGACGTAAAAATTGTATGTGCGAAAACAGAACGGACCATTAAATACAATAGTGAGGCCATCAGATTTTTTTTCCTCTAGAGAAGTTATTCTTAAAAGAATTTCTGGCAAAATATCACTATAGTACCCTGAACTTATGTTGTAGAAATTTTAATATACCCCAGGAAATCACAGTGCAATTTAAAGCATTACTAGTCTATTTTTGCTACTTGTAGACAGGTTGATTCCAGTAAGTCTAAAAAGAAAAGTACAATGCCTTCTAGCATTTGGTAGCCAGCACACACGCTAATGAGGGCAGCCTGAGTACCTTTTTCCTGGCCTCAGATGGCATTGAAATACCAAGAAAGTACTGTTCCTTAGCAAGATATTGGATGTTTCTTGGGTAAACAGGAAAGTCTCTTTCAAGGAGCAATTACAAGTCTCTTATCTCCTGCTTCAGTTTGCAATAGAACTTTTGGTCTTTTTATTCCAATGGGGATAAAATAATGTTATACTATATAATGAGAGGTAATTTGGGAGTCCAAATTATTCTTGAAATTATGATGAAGTCAGTAGGAACATTCTATAGAAAATATATATGGTCTGCTTTAGATTACTATTTCATAGAATTCACATAGTTCCTGATGTTCAAAGTGATGCTGAGGGTTTATGAACCTAGGTTCAAGACTGATTAAATGAGAAATTTTCAGACTTTAGTAAAAATATCTACTGTTTACCATATTGTGGGACCATGGGTATTATTGAATTCTCTGGTGGAAAAAAGGCTGCCAAAATATCACCTAGGACATAGCTAGACTGTGATTGATATTTTAGCAGGCGATCTCTTACTTGCCTTGAAATACAAATGTGGAGGTTCTCGAAGACTGGTGCTCAGACCCCCTGCTCCAGAAATACCTGGCTTTCAGTGAAAATTGAAGTTGGTGGATTGGTTTGTTTTTAAACCACACTTAGATTAGAATAAAAACTTCGAATGGCATAGTAAATTACTGACTTGATTATCAAAAGATTAACAGCTTGAGCCCACCAGGCACTCCTTGGGAGAAAGATGGAGCTGTTCATTCCTGTAAAAATTTACAGTCTCTGGATCCCTAAGGAGCAGTTCTACTCTGTTCTGTGGGGACAGCATGAGTTGGGATTGACTATTTGATTGACTATTGACTCCATGGTGATGGGCCTGGCTGAGAGGAGCAGAGCTAGACTTCCCCTTCTCAAGCTTCCAAAGCAGCTCTACTGAGTTTATTTGGACTCCTAGCAACCGTAGAGGATGCAGAAATGGTCAGTAGGGCTTTGAAGGCTGTAAGCTTAGCAGGAGCTAACTCCTACCTTTCTCCAGCAGATCTGCTTGTGCGCTTTAACCACCAACTGTCCATTTGTAGGTAGGCACCTCGACCACTGTTCCTCTAAGACCCACTATGCAGAGCAGCAGCAAGTAACTCCACACCCATTTCTACCCCTCCCTAAAGTACAGTCTTCCACATCTAAAGCTATACTTCAAAACAAGGGGAACCATTTCTCATCATGAAACCAAAAGGTTTTCTAGATTGCTGCTGTTCTTGTTAAATGAGTCGATATAGTCATGTATAGATAGAACTCCCCACATGCCAGATCTGTAGAAGATCACTGTCTCAAAGGGAACCATGGTATTCGCTGCTGCTCAGTCATCCTAAAAATAAGTAGGAAAACATTTCCAACTTACAGGTCTTCTCCTTTGCATGACACACGGTGCTGATGCTGAAAAGTACACCCTGATGCCTGATTGACTATCAGGAACAACCCACATCACAGGTGAGAGGTCAGTCCTTCCTGTAGAACTTAGGTAAGACTATGTGCCATCTTTCATTTTGAAAGCCAGGGATCCGAACATGATTTATAAGTGAACATTGGCCACATAGCCATCCCTTGGGACTTGGTGGTTCCGTTTGGAGAATAGAGAGCACTGTAGCCCAGCATGTTCACTGTCATGCTCTTGAAAGAGATGATGGACTAGGGACTCAGAGTGAGTGCATGTCAAGCTTTACAGATTCACCTCACCCTCTTTCATTGATTTCAAATTTGGACCGACTCTTCGGATGAACGTCATTTGAATCTTGGTGCCTCTTTTTCTTCATTGCTGATGCATGCAACAGCTCTTTCTCTTTGCAGATTTCTTTATCTTTATGTGAAATGAAGTCTTGGAAGTGTATAGGAATGTGCTCAAAATGTTTAATTTGTGCTCTGCACCCTGCAGGGCTAAGGCAGCAGAGTCTCAAATGCTCCAATTTGTGACTACACTTGTATAGAATTCACAATGAATATCACAGTGTAATGCACAATATATAAAATGTGCCTGCTTTCACACATCTTTTAAGGTATAGAGATCACTGGAAAATTCTGTCAAGGCAAAGAATTAAATAGACTTTTCTAGATTTCTAATAAGGGTTCTAAAACTGGGGAAAAATAGACTTTTCACCTTTAACTTTCTCCTGTGATTGCTAACAGCATCTGTTAGTATAGGAAATAAAATATACCACTACTTCATCTTAACACACTATTTAAATTTTCTTATCTCTTTCCATTCTTATCCCTTTTCCATTACGTCTACCACAGACATTTTAAATCACTATGCAGTAAATATACTATGGACCCTTGGTGTGTTCTGCATTGGGTGGATAACCACAAGACCAGTAGGGTCAATCCAGCAGCTGTTTCACCACAGAAAGATGAGACTCTTTACTCTTTTAAAGACATACAGATTCGGGCTGAGCCCCGGTGGCATAGTGGTTGTGCACGGGACTGCGGCCCACTGGGTGGGAGTTTCAAATCCAGATGCAAGGCTGGGCCTTGTACTCCCACCACTGGTGGGCAGTGATGCACAAAAACAAAACAAAAAAAGTTGTACACATTCAGTCGCTGTGATTCAGAATCCATTCAATGGAAGAGATTTTTCTGGTATGCAATAGGTTATTGGCTGAGAACTTGAACTTTGAGATTGGGTGAACAAAGACTCAGTGACATAGCCCTGTGACAGTTTTGTGTCACTGAACATACCATTTAATCTCTCTGAGTTTAAATTTACTTGCTTAAAAGTAAATACAAAACGCTGTGTTCCTCAGAGGTTTGCTCTGAGACTTGAATGTGATAATCCATGTAAAGTCTAGTACTAGCACATTGTGTGGGCTTACCAATTGTTATCCATTATCATTTGGATGATATACTATTCTTTATACTTTTGAATTGTGAAATTTTTAATTTCATAAATGGAAATATTCATTAAAGGATATGGGGATGCGGTAAATGCAGTCATCTTTTGTAATACTAGAAATAGAGAAGTGCATGGTATAGATATCTTTCTCCCCTAAGGAAGGCTGACATTTCAAAGGAGAATTCTGTAGCAGCAGAGTAAGTGAAGAATGTTGATGAAATATGGACCAAAGATATATGTTATGAGATTAACTTTCAGATGACAGCAAACTTGAAAACAATATTTAAGAAGAATATACCTAATTATCAAAATCCTCACTTGTTTTTAGCCCAATTACTGTCTTTATTTCTAACTTAGTAGCTGCAAAATACTGTTTCCTTTAAGTTAGTAAATTATGTAATACTTCATTTGATATATCTACATATCACATTCTTCTAGGTGTTTAAAATTTGTCAAAAGGGGTCAGCCATCCTTTGATCACTAAGGATATAGCGATGTCCTTAACTTAACTTTATTGTAATATGTATTTTGAGTTTTCGCTAAGGAAATAGCTATTTATGACCTTGTTAATTTTGGTGGTTGTTATACAATTTTCAATGTGATATTATTACATATATTCTGCTTTCCCTTTATAATTCCTTCCATCATTTCAATGTTTACACTGTGCAGTTGCCAAGGTTTTGTTTTACCTCCTTGACCTTTAGAGTTCTCTTGCTTTACCCCAAAATGCCACTGATACCACAGCAGGCAGCGTGTTCCCATGCATGTGCCATGGTTAGTGGAGTTCGCTCAAGCACTTTGCACTCGAGCATGGTGCAAAGAAGCACGATGCAGCTTGAAAGCACAACCTAAAACTCTCTTCTATTTTTATATGCCCAAATCATTATGGATCTCTGTGTTTCCGTTCAAAGAAAATGACTCAAAACCATTCATGCTGTCAATGGAGAAAGATCGTTAGAATATCTGTGTGTTTCAGAGGGAGACTTTTCCAAAATTAAAAGTGACCTTTCACAGGGTATATTAATCCTCTTGCAGTTCTTTAGGAAAGTCGATTCATCAGTTCATAAGTCAGAAATGTAAGCCAAGGAACAAACTACTTATGCTTGAGAAATTTTCAAATGAAGACTTTAGTTTTATAATTCTAAGGCTTTTAAAACTATTTTAAGACAAATCCTTTTATGACCATGTTTTGAATATTATTAAAGAATTCCATGAAATTATTTGGAATTCTGCATGCCACACATGCAAAATTATGCATGTTAAGTTTTAAATAATAATCTGATGAAGATAAAGAGATAAGATGTTAAATGTAACAAGCGTTGTTTTGGTCAGATTATATCATGATGGCAATTCCCTAGTTATTGGTCTTTTATGGGACACATTGTGAGGTTGCCATTTTATGTATCATGTATTAAAGATTATCAACTAACCTCACTCAGAAGTAAAATGACTGGAAAACAGAGGAATTAGTGAAATATTGTTACCTAAAAATGATTCAATAGCACTTTAAAATCAGGATCCTACTTTCTGGCCATACATATAGTCTAGTGAAGAGTCACTTACTGTATGACTAGTTATTGTTTCATAACTGTGCAGAAAATAATTTCTTCGAAAAAGAACAGCACAAGTCTGATCCCAATGAGGTAAAGGTTAAATATATCACAAATGTCAGACTTTTCTGAAATGTTGCATCACTCCATTAGGCCTCTTCTCAACCCCCACTCCTCTCTTCAATACTCTACCTCACACCCCAGCATTTCAAAACTTGCTGCAACACTTGTTAGAGCTCATGAACAATTAAGGAAGTGGCTCCCATAACTGTGGATCATGGCAAGTCCAACATTTGTAGTTCGGACTTCTATTAGGCTCTTGACTCAAGAGACTATAGAAGCTGGTGAGCTAGTGAACCAGTCAAGATCAAGTCCCAAGAACAGGAGGTCTCCCCATCTTGGCTTTTAAGTAGCCTTCCGGCTGTTCTTTTTCTAAAACAGATCTGCATGTTCTTATTGTTTGTGTGCATGTATGTGTCTAAAATTCAGTTTCAAATGTCTTAGAAGAGAGACCAAAACTCATCTTTATATTTTCATTTCTTTACTCAAGCCTAGCAAATAACAGGTAGTCAGCAGATATTTACTGAGTGAAAGTAATTATCATCTGGTGGCCTAAAGTGTACACACATACTTACACACATATATATGCACACACATAAAAACTTACTATATATGTGGGGAGAAGCACTCAAAATACAATTCCTTAAGAAAACAGTAGGGATGGTGGGAATAAAGCTTTCAGAACCTTCATTGGCGGATGGGGAATAACCTGAATTGAAAAGAAAGAGATACAAATTTCCATTGATAAATTAAAAGCAGAATGTACAAATTATGAATCTAAGAAAATTAGAAATCATCAGATGTTCTAGGCATTAGTCAGCTGAAGAGGCCTGAAATTGTCTTTTTGAATTGGACAATCATGTAGTTTGTTTTGCTTTCAATGAAAAATTTAAGAATGGTGTACTCATCATCAGAAAAAAAACACTTCAAAATCTATATTGATGTACAATACTGTCTTTGATAGGGTAATGTCTATTTGACTATAAGGAAATTCATTTCATATAACTATTATTCAAAATTAAAAATTCTACCGGTTTTTTCTGTCTGAAATTGATCTAATATATTAAGATAAAATGATAATAATTTGCAATTTGAATGTAGTCATTGAAAAGAGATAAAGGATTAAAGAAATAAGGTCTGGATGATAGAAATGAAGCTGGAGCTTGTGTGGTAGAATACTGCAACATCGGTAACTTCATCATCAAGTACTTCTCTCAACAATGTAAATGGAAATGTGACAATATACATGGACCTTTCAAGGTGTAATGAATAAACAGGGATCAAATTAACTGCATCTGTGGCAAGAGAAAATGGAGAAGCCGAATAGCATCAGTCAAAACAAGACCAAGGGCCAACTGTGGAGCAGATAATCAATTATTCATTTATAAGTTGCTGCGGAAGCTGAAAAAAGTAACAAGTCTCCCTAAACAAAAAATTTCACCTTAAATAATCCCAATTGAAATTGCAGTACATTACAAGAAGAGTTTTGATTTTGTTGTTGTTGTTTGTTTGTTTTGACAACACTGCCCTCTGGTGGGAGTAGGAGGCCCAGACTTGCTCCTGGAGAGCTGCTGCTGGATTTTAACCAGCAACCCAGTGGACCACAGTCCCAAGAACAACCAGTACGCCACCGGGTCTCAGCCCAATAGGAAGAGTTTTGAAGCATTGAACACTAATAAGTGAAGAATAGCTAGTGATTTGTGAATTGACATCAAAATCATATAGGAAGAAACTAAAAAGGCCATTTAAAAGACAGGAAAGAAAGAAAAGACCAAAGTGAAAGTGATAAGAGAAGCTAAGACACTCTTGATTGTAATATAGATAATGTGAATCAAAGAAATTATGCAGTTAAAAATGGAACCGAAAATTTAAAAGGTCAGCTGCAGATGATAAATTTTTATAATTGAATGTATTATTATTAAAATAGGAAATCATATTCAGCACATTTCAAGCAGAAATGAAGGAAGAAAAAATCCATACCTTGAGTTGACCTACTAAAGAATTCTATGGACAATATTTTGAATGCTGCAATAGGCATCAAATGAAGACGTAAGGAATACAATGAGTCATTGTGTCAAAAAGAATTGTCCTAAAAAAGTAGCATATGATCAAAAAAATGAGGGTAATGAGGGAGAATTATAGGCAGCACTGCAGGCATAACAAGGACCAAGCATTTCAAAGACTGCCTATTGAAATGTTTCAACAAGTTGGTGATGCATAAGAAGCACTCACTAGTCTACGTGATGCCATTTGACATGACCATTAACCTAGAAAATCTCCATAAAAGTGCAACATACCTGCTAAAGTAGAGAAGCTGTGAAAAAGAAGATGGTCCAAGCAATGGATTAGTAGTGTCTTCAACAGTGGGATCAAACATAACAATTGTGAGAATTCTACAAGGCTTCATTCTGTTGCACATTGTGAGTTGGAACTGACTTGATATGACCTAGCAACACCACAAGCTCATATGTTATCAAGGGGCACACAAACTCAGGAACATGACATATGCTCTTAGCCTGGAATAGAATTTAAAAACAGTCTATCTAAAGAACTAGAACTTTAGTGGATGTGTTAGTCTGGGTTGACTAGATGAACAAATTCATAGATACTCATATGTGTATAAGAAAGAGCTTAATATACTAGAGAAATTGAATTTTGAGAAAATATCCCAGCAGAGTCCACATCAAGTCCATCAGTCCAATAGTGACACAGATATCTGAAACCAATCTATAAATTCCTCTTCAGCATCCATGCAATGATGTGGAATGCACAAGATCACAGGGCAGTGGGTGGAATATCTTGTGGATCCAGTGGAGGTGGAAGCATCTCAGCACTGCCCGAGCGTCCAGGTGGCTCCTCCGGCTCCAGGGCTCTGGCTACCATCAGCATAGCTCCATATGGTGTGTCAGCAGCAATGTATCACAGGGAGAGAGTGCCTCCAGTGAGCTATTTATTGCATCTCCAAATGAGCTGTGACCTGATTGAGAGGCTAGACTCCACCCCTCCAGAAGTTGACAGGAGATGATGTAACTACCACAGTGGGTACTTCTCTAGTCGTTGATTCATGAATCTCATTGATAAATTTCCTACCATGGGAAAGGGTTAGGGAGAGGATTTAGCCCTGGCAGCACTGTTGGGTCTGTGTTGAAATACGGACCACAACATCAGCAATTCAAACAGCCCAGCTGCTCTGACAAGACATATAACAAGGACATATGAGCTTGTGGTGTTGCTAGGTCATATCAAGTCAGTTCCAACTCACAGTGTGCAACAGAATGAAGCCTTGTAGAATTCTCACAATTGTTATGTTTGATCCCGCTGTTGAAGGCACTGCTAATCCATTGCTTGGACCATCTTCTTTTTCACCGCTTCTCGACTTTAGCAGGTATGTTGCACTTTTATGGAGATTTTCTAGGATAATGGTCATGTCAAATGGCATTATGTAGACTAGAACTTTAACAAGACATAGACATATGAGACTGTCTGCTTCCATAAAATTTTCACAAACCCTGTATGTGGTCACTATGGGTCAGAATTGACTCAAAGGCAGCAGGTTTGCCTTTGGTCTTTTGGATAATGCTATGCACTACACATAAGGTCTTCTTGTTCAGGTCACACGGTTTATAGTGGTTAAGATGCACTAGGAATTGAAGATCTGTTTGTCATGACTATTCCTTATTGATTTTTAGCCACCTCTGGAGATCTATTTCTTAAAAACCTGTAGGATTTTCTGTTGCAAAATATGTCAATGTATTATTCTATATGTGCTGGATTGAATTTGGCCAGACTTCTTCTCACGTCCTTTGGACATGTTTTCATGAGAGATCAGACCCTAGAAAAGAACATCATGCTTGGTAAATGAGATGGTCAAGAAAAAAAGGAAGTCTCTAACCAAGATGGATTGACATACGGACTGCAATAATGGGCTCATGCATAGACACAATTTTGAGGGTCGTACAAGGTAATATTTCATTCTGTTGCCCACAGCATTGCTAGGCACAACAATCAACTTACCAGCACCTAACAACAACACATCACGTGCCAGATGACTATCTAAGATGAAAGACAACTTGTAGGGTGAAATGTAAAGAAAGTGATCCCCTTCCAAAATTTGTCAAATTCTAAACACATATACTGAACTGTGGAGCCATGTCTTACGTAGGCCTTTTGAATCCCGGGCTGAGAGTTGGCTTAAAATTTAAGAGAATAACTTTTTTTTGATGGATAAATAACTTTTTAAAAAACAACTCTTAAATATTCTTGTGAACTAAGAAGTTGAGAAGAGAACTACCCTGTAAAATTATTAACATGTCAGTTCTTATGCTGTTCCTTTTTTATTATTTCTTGTTTCTGCCTCCCCATTTAAATTCTATTCCACTGCCTACATCCACACAGTAGGGGTACAACGATCCTCTTCTTAAGAAATGAGACAAAATGCAATGAATAAGTGAAAATGCTTCTCCCTTTAAAATGTTGCATGGCTACTAAATTACATGCTATTTCCATATTACCTGGGTATTTATCTTGAATTCTCTATACTTTTCTAGCTATTATATAGATTTTGCTGAACATGTCATATGCCAAACAATGACCTTAATATCTGACAGGGAAAAAGAGATGTACATGACACTCACTGTGCTAACAATTAGGAAGTCATTTCTCAACAGCAAGGCTTTCATTTGTAAAATTAAAACTAAAAAAAAAATGCTTGAGATGCATTATGTGAAAGAAGTTTGAAATTAAATAAAATTCCAAAAGTTACTTTTGCTATCTTCTTTTGGGTTTAATGATCATTTTTCTACTTGGTGATTTTTAGCCATGTCCACTGACATTTATTAATGAACAAGTATTATGCAGGACTCTTGGAGATCTATTATTTTATGTAATATTCATACTTCAGTGTTGTTGGTAATATTAGCTCTGGCTTATGGATATGGAAATGGAGCACTAAACCTACATAAGGAGTAAGTGGCAGAACCTGAATGTGAATCCAGGTCTCTGGATTTCTAAGCCCTTTCCTCTGTCCAATGTCACAATTTTCTGTAAACAGTGTTTCTGAGTTGTAAAATTGAGTTCAATGTAAATGAGTGGTTAGAATGAATAGCAAATCTGTTTTATAATTAATTCATCATCTATTTTCATCTTTATTTCTAAATTATTTAATTTCTGTTAGAAGCATATATTTTTCTGCCCAAGGAGGGGTAAAAACACCTAGAGACTACTAGAAAAGTTATTTTTTTGTTATCTTGATTATATAATAAAATTCATAAAGGACCTTAGTGGCCTAATGCAATATCTTTTTAAAACCTAATTATTTTATTCTACTTGAATTATTAGTGTGATTAGCATTTTCAATTATTGATACTTGTGTATTTTAAGTATTCATTTATATTTTAATATCAAATGAAATGTTCTGAAAATGACTGATGAGTATCATTCAGAAAAGTCACTTTTATGCCTATATCAATAAATTAAATGGGGTATATTTTCATTACAAGACTCTTAATAACTCAAAGTACAACACAAACTTCATAATCTGTTCATGTGCACTTTGTTGCTTAATTTATACTTAAATTTATACTTAAACTTGAAAATATTTCAGCAGACCTCACTTCAAATCAGAGCCTTATCTCCCACAGGATAGAAGGCCCAATGCCCTAGGGAAAAGGACTTTTCTTTATTTCCACTCAGTTAAGGGAAAGCGAATTCCTCCTGTAGAGTCAGTGGAGCTTATGGTAGATGAAAAGATCAGTGAATCAGCTTCTGTCTGACATCGAGTTCTGAAGAAATGATGCTTACCATACCCACAGTGTTACAAAGCTTACACAGACAGATGTTATGTGACCCTTCCAGATGACAGCCCTTTGGGTCAAACTTGAGGGTAGGTGAGGATTTACTTTGTCCCAAAGCGGGGGGCAAGGGGGCGTGCAGAGAAGTGTTCTTAACATCAAGAAGGCACACACCTGTGTGGGGTGCACAGAGTTGGAAAACGTATGCAGCGAGCCTATCATTAATAAAGATAAGAGCTGAATGGAGCTTTATCCCAACTAGTGAAAGGTGTTAGTGTCTGTGTCTGAACAACAGATTGCAGGATGATGTAAGACATGGTAGAACTGAACATATCATCTCTTCAAGCCTGCATGAATATTATCGATGGATATTTACTGGGTCTTTCTATAGGGATCAGGTACTGGGCATCAGTCCGTGTGGAGCATTCATACTCTTGAAAGGGGTCCGATACCTCTGCTGAAAACGAAAATCCTTATGTGTTACTCTGATTTGCTGGTGGTTTGAAATCCACATAAAAATTCGTAAGTCTTAACTGTGATCTACTAAGAGCACCACTTTACTACTCTACAAGTTAAAGGAATTCGCTTATTTAATCTTCACAGCAACCTTATGAGGTTAGTTCTACAGCCCTTTCCATTTTATTGAATGGAACACGGAGGCACAGAAACCTGATAAGTGAATCTCTTTCCTACTCTTCCATGTACTCAGACACAAGTACACTCCTTTCCTCCAAGTCTGCTGCCAAACCTTCTCCAGTTTATGTCCGGGTTCGTCCTCAGCAACAACAAAGCATCCCAGCACTGAAAACAAACCACAAAGATGAAACTCAAATCCCTGTCATCCCTTAGAGCCACTTCTGCCTCATCTAAGTGGGAATTAATGTTGTTTCCTTCATCTTGGAGTAAACTCGACTGGAAAACTTTTTTTTTCAGGAATGATATGTAGATTTATGATATATTTGATGAGTATGTGTCAAAGTAAAAACAGATAATCAAATCCATTGCCATTGCCTTGATTCATATTGACCCTATAGGACAGCATAGACCTGATCCAACACCCAAAGCTGTAGATCTTCACAGGAGAAGACGGCATGATCCTTTTGTGAGGAGCAGCCAACCGTGAAACCCACTCTGCCATTTAAGCCCTAACTGTAACTGTCCGCCCAACCTCCATCCTATCATTTCGATTCTGACTCAGAGGAACCCTAGAGAGTTGGTAGAACTTCCCTCATGAGTTTTTGAGACTATAGTTTTTTTATGAGAATGAAAAGCCTCCTCTTTCTTCTCCTGTGGTTTCAAACTGCTGAGTTTGCAGTCCAACGAATATTGTCTATGCCACCAGGACCCCTTCCTTGATCACATACTTATTGTATATTATGTATCATGCTAACACCATTGCATCACATGGTAGGTGCTCATAATTATAATAAGCCTCGGTAGTCAGTAGTTAAAGTGGTTGGCTGCAGATCAGAAGGTGGGAGGTTTGAACCCACAAGTTGCCCAATGTCTGCTTCTGTACAATGTATCACACTGGAAATTCCATAAGGCAGTTCTTCTCTGCCTACAGTATTATTAGGAGACAGAATCATGGCAATGCCAGTTGATGGGATTGGGTCTTTAATTATATTTGTTATGCATAATTCAAAGCTCACAGCAATCTTAGGTCACCTTTCCAAATTCCCATTATGTATGAGCCAACTGAGACCTGAGGAAGTCTGGCAACTCACCCAAAATATATACACACAAAATCTCTACCTACCGCCAGTCAGGAAAGCCACAAAGAGAGTAAAAGCTTCTAAGAATGAAGTCCTCATCATATGCTACTAGAAACTCTCACTTTTAAAGAAGCCTTTGAACTGGTTCAAAACTCTACTGAGGATTGATATTTCTACTCCGGTTATACTGAATGAGAATCTATATTTTAACAGCATCGCCACGTGATTCCTAGGAATATTGCAAACAAAAGAGTGCCCTTGGATTCCTCTTCACTGCCCCGGTGTCAGCAGCAACAAGATGCAGCCATTTGTGACTGTTGTGCTCTCTGTATGCAAGAGCTCGCTGCTCATTCTTGACATCAAGTGTAGCTGGTCTGCTTTTTTTGGATTTAGACAATGATCCCGTTTTTAATTTAACTATTCATAGGTCATCCTCTAGAACCCAGATATCCGGGGTGGTATTACATTAGCTTTTGTTTCCAAAATTTAGCAACTTTTAGAAGTCAGTTTTCAATTTGGTGTGTAGTCATTAACCAAGGTGTAAAATAGCTTTCACTGCACAAAAGCTATTAATATTTAGTTCTTTTCTCTTCCATTTAACAATCCACGATAACACTAAAAGAATGAAAAATAACGCTCTGCATTTATGTAGCACACGTCTCCATGGAATCCAGAGGATTTGGTTGACATTGTCTAAAAATGGCTTTGTCAGAGTGAACAGAAAAACTAACATTACCATAATTATTTTTCAGGTATAGAAACTGACATTTGGTCCGCATGTAGCTACTTATGTGATTATTATGCATCAAAAACTATATGGGTGGCTTCTTCCAATCATCTTCATGATCAGTAGAGACCAGGTTAAGAAATCATATACAGGGCTATTAATTTTTGCTTACAGTGGCAAACTGAGTTATAAATAGTTCCAGAAATCAATATCAGACTAATAATTGGAATGCTGTGGTAATATTTTGTATTATCTCACTTGAATTATATAGAAATATTCTACACAAGCCCTTTCTTTCAATAAATACTTCTCTTACAAAGAACCATGTGCCCAAAGAATTCTAAGTATGTTCTAAGGCAATAAAACACATTATTTAATGAAGTATCACATCTTTTCCTGTAAAAACACAGTTGTTGTATAATGTGGCAAAGCAAGCTCTGTAATCCAACCTTGTTACAAATTGAGCTTTTAAGAAATTGTTTTTTAAATGAGAGACATTACTCTGTATAGTGATAAGATGATCAATGTAAAACTACAAGCTTCTTGCTTTTACCTTCCCCATATATCATGTATCCTAGGAGATGTATAAAATCATTATGTGTGTGTGCATTTGTGTGTGCATGTGTGCATTTGTGTGTGTGTGTGCATGCAAGTGCACGCACAAATGGGTGCTCCTGATTCTTGGAGGAGGAAGCTTACAGTCAATGTGTTAGAGGGAGAATATTTCAGATTGTATCTGTCATTTTAACACGTTAGCATTCACCAGATATGCTGGACTTCTAAATAATACAAATCGCCAGATTCCACCTCCAGAGTTTCTAGATCAATAGATCTGAGGTAGGACAACTCTGAGACAAAAACGTATACAAGAGTAAAGAATGAAAAAAAAAAGGTAAAGAATGTATTTCTTTAAAATCATAGAGAACTTCATTTAAATTTTTAAAGCATGCAGCAGTTTTTCTTGACATCGGCTCCATTTAGGTCTAAACCATCTCACTCCCCAGGCCTTCTGACCTCTCCAGTTTACTCCACTCCAGATATGGCTGCAGCCATCCTCAGGGACAGAAGAGTTCCTGAGTTTGAGAACAAAAAGAAGCCAGAAGGAGTATGGTCAGGGATGTTGGATTCCTGGGTAAAGTTTTCCAACATAAAGTTGTAGGACAACCCTTCATACCTCCACTAGTGCAGGGAAGCAGGATTGTGATGGGAAAGTGTCTTTGGCACAGCTTTCCTGGTCTTTCCTCACCAATGCAGTTTTCAATTCTTCCTCATCTAGTGTCCTGCAAGAAAATTTATCAGGATGACTCCCCTTCTGCATGCTACCCCCCCTCACAAAATTTACCATCGCCTTCTTCGTGGCCTCGGCCTTACATTTAAATGGCCTAGCAAATGCCCTGAGGAACCACAATATTCATCAGATCTCTTTCTGAAGGCACTACAAGGGAACTTGCTGTAAAGCTGATTCCCAATCCTTGTGCCTCTGCATGCAGCAGAACCAACCCCTGCCAGGGCCTGCCCCCTCCTCAGACCCCTTCTGTTTGAGCCCAACTACTGACTCATCTCAGCCCAGCCTGTGGAGGGTCTTCCTCTCTTTTACTGTCCTTTGCTGGGATGGATCGCTCTGGATAATGTGTCCAAAGTGTGGGAGACAAATCGTGCTGTCCTTTCTGCTACGGAGCATTCTAAGCTATTCTTCTTTCACTGCAGGTATGTTTGTTCTTGAGGCAGTCCACGGTACTTGCACTATTTGCCAACACTATAGTTCAAATGCACGAGTCTTCATTGGTCTTCCTTACTCAATGTCACACTTTAACATGCATATGATATAGTGGAAAATGCCATGGCTTTGGTCTAAGGTTGTCCATAAAATGACTTCATTACACATGTTATTTAGACGTGTGTATGAGACTCAGATGCTTGTATTACTAAGAGAATTTTTGTGCCATCCATGGATCACACAAGTAGGTTTAAATACATACTGAAACAAAATCTTTCATATATGGATTGGAACTCTAAGAGCAAAACATTTTTAATTGCCTTATATTTCCACATGTTTTTATCACTGGTACTATCAGGTGTTGCCCAGTCAAGATTGCTCATAATGACCCCCATCCCTGTCAGAGGAGAACTGGATTCTATAAGGTTTCCAAGAGCTAATTTTGCTTAAGTATGTCACCACTCATGTGGGTAGGCAGGGACCTCTAATCTCCAGTTAGCACTCAAGCCAATTAACAATTTCCACCAGACAGGAACTCTCGACAAGTGAGTTTTTTACCCAAATTTAGACCAACTCTAACTGGTTGTTTTCTGCCCAGTCTCTCTGTTTGTAGTATCTTTAAAAAAATCATTCAATAAGGTTCTATTGAAAGTTTATATACAATTGGGGCTTCTATGAACGAAGCGTTCCCATCATACCCATAACACCACTACCTATGTCCTTACTATTGTCATAATAAATGACAAAAATAAACATGTGGTGTCTATCACTTTGCTAGAACTACTTGCAATGTTAATCCTCACTATGATCTTTTGACACACATGCTCTAATTCCCTCATGTGATAGACTGTAAGAATGAGCTCTATAACTTGGCAATAATCCCCCCCCCACCTGTCACATGAAAGGAGAGAGGTAATGCCCGATTTTGGATTTGCCATTTGGTTCGGAGTGCACTCTGTTCCTCGGTATTGTGACAGATGCCTTTCCTCCTTTGTGTTTATCTGCTTGAGACATCTGACAGGGTGGAAAGAACAGGCCCTCAACTGATGGTTGTGGATGTAGAGGAAGAGTACAAATATGTTTTTTCCAAGTCGGTGAGAGGTTGGGTGGTGGGTATAACTTCAGCAGGTTCTCTGCATTGTTGCGCGCTCTGCCCACCCTCATCCTGTTGAAAGGAGGCCAGAGTGCAGGAGGGCGTGCCACTCTGGCTCAGAGCATCTGCAGCAGCAGCTCCCTTCCCAGCGGTTCCCTTTCATTCCTGGTGAGGCTAAGATGTCAGGGGAGTGTTTGCTTTTAAAAGTGGCCCTGCACTTTTTCATAGTGAGAGGAGAGCAGTATGCATAATATCTGAAAATGTATCAGTGGGCCTGAACACAAATTGCTTAGGATGACTAATAATTTTTAGTAGAAACTTCCCTAGATCCACTACCACTGCTGCATAATTTATGCTTATGGGAGTACACCTTTCAAAGGACTTCTTCAAAATATTTCTTCCCAGATGAGATACCCCAGAATAATTAATGAACCCCAAAATCTCCAACCTATAGGTTTATTGACTTATTTCTTCTTACATAGTTTCTGCTACGGGGAAAATTCTTGAATAAAATCTGTTTGTACAAAATCTATTTTACAAAAGTAATAGTGCAACTTATAAGTCACAAAGTTTCTGTGGTCACCTATGTATCCCATATTCTCCTAGAGAAGCTTTGTGGTTGCCTAAGTTTTCAACTAGACTAGTTATCAGAAAATTGATAAGAAAAACCTTAACATTTACCATGCCAGCATTATATTCGAAGAAACATAAAAGTAAAAGGTTCATAATTTGAGATCCACAATGTTTTGTTCCTCTTGGAGCAAAACAATGTTTTGTTCAGTCTCTGGGAAAAAAGGGAGTTCTATTATGATTTCATCAAGCAGACATAATGCCGTTGCATTCATTCTAACTCATAGCAAACCAAGAAGGAGAAGTTGACCTTTTTTCCTGGAGTTTCCAAGGCTAGAAATCTTCACAGGAGCAGACCACTTCATCTTTCTCCCATGGAAGAGCTGACCTTTCAGTTAGCAACTCACCAGGTCACTCACTACAATGCCAGAGAAGGGAGACATCAGATAGTATAAGATGACAAAATAATAATAATTTCTAAATTACTGAGGTTTTGTGAGGGAGGGAGAATGGGTGAGGGAGGGGGAAGACTGAACTGATACCAAGGGCTCAAGGAGAAAGAGAATGTTTTGAAAGTGATGATGGCAACAAGTGTACAGATTTATGTATTGACGCTATGTATGACATTTGACACTGTGTATGTATTGTGATAAGACCTGTATGAACCCCAAAAAATCATTTTTAAAAGAAAGAAAATGCCTTACCCTTGTCATGACAAGGTGTCAACAGAATCAGATATTAGGTATCAGAAAATCTAGAACCAACAACCATTTTGATGCAAATGAGATGGGTGAGAATGAAGACCCAAAGTCCATCTGTAGATAATTGGAAATTCCCTCACAGAAGGGCCCTAAGGATGGAAGGAATAAGCCAGCCAGGATACAGTGTGCAGTAATATCAACTAAACACACAACAGTCCTCTAGTTCTTTAATGCTCCCCCTACAGCCCCCCTATCATGTCCCTAGTTCTATCTTACAAATCTGGCTAGACAAGAGCCTGTGCATTGGTACAGGTAAGAGCTCTCGACCCAAAGAACCCAGGGCAGATAAAGCGAGAGCCCCCAATAAAATGAGCTATTAAAATTTAAATAGAGAGAAGGCCTTTTTAGGGTATGTGGCTGTCACACAAAGTACTGCCAACTTGAGAAAGGGGTAGAGTTTAGCTTGTCAATCAAATCATTGCCGATGAGGCCTTTGTGTGGGCCTGGACTTTTACTGAGTATTCTAGGAATGCCTATCTTTTTCCCTGATGCAGGACACTGCGTCACTCTCTGTGACGCACTCTCTGTGCCAGACTTTCCTGTTGACCAGACACATGGGGCTTTGCTGATGGAGCCAGGGTCCTGGAGCTGAAGGAGCCATGTGGAGACCCACACCAACATTGAGATGCTTCCACAGCCATAGATCCCCAAGAATTTCCACTCACTGGCCTGTGATCTTTCTGTATTCAGTGTAATATCATACATATGGGCTAATATTAGATTTATGGATTTGATCTGAAATTAGCTGGGATGTTTTCTCAATATACAACTCATCACATATAAGGCTCTTTCCTTTTTTGAAGGCTCTTTCTTATGCACATAAGAGTATCTATGACTTGTTTTTCTAGTCAACCAAGACTAACTTAGGGTGATTGCTAGATGCTGAACATGATTGGATATGAGGAACTCCCCAATGCCCTAGAACTCAATTGGTACATTATTAGGTTGTGGAATTTTACAAAAATGACAGTTATTTCATTGTTGGAATACTGATTATATAACCTTTTATCTCAAATATGAGTTCAATGGCACCACATAGTATCTTCTTATGACTATTCCCTACCATTAAAATTTCCCATTTATAAACACACACATACACACACACACACACACACACGAAAAGAAAATAACTTTAAGAGTGAAGTATCTGCCTCAAAACTGACTTTGGCAGGTTTTCTCTAATGCTTGGGACATGTCTTCATTTGTCTTCTCAGAGGTTGGTGTATCACGCTGCGGTGAGCACTGTTCACCTTGTATTAAATCCACTCCCTCCAAATCGCTGTTCCGTCTGCGAGACTGTTGGCTGCTTGAAGACCGCTCTCATTTCCGTGCTTATGGCTCGCTGTAGTGACCGACACGGGGTGAGAGGGCAATGTGGGTCTCCATAAGGAGGGATGCCTTGGGCGGTGCAATTGGTTGGAGCAAAAGATTTTTTAAAATGAGTCCCCTTAGAGGTGATCTGGAAGAAATAAACCCCCAAACCTTCTATGCTTTCCTTCCCAAAACTTAGCCATGGAAAGTCCTGTTGAGCTCATATCTACCCTGCCACGCCTGGGTTCCCGCGAGTTGACATGCATCAAGCGCACAGTGCGATTTTCAAAAGGGAGACGGTTCTCAGTTGTGACTTTGGGCACATTAGGAAAAGTATGGCTGGTTTTCTAGGGGTGACCTTCATTGCAATGCTATTCCTCAGAAGACTTTTCAGAAACTTTAGAGGCTTTGCAGCACTAGCACGTGTGATTGTAATCACACCTGTTTGCACTTGGGGAATGGTACGCCTTTGGAGAGAGGGTCGAGAGCTGATGAAAGTTTCCATTGTGGAGCCATCTCTAGGAAAGGATGCTCTGTAATTATCACAGCTTCTGAAGACGCTGAGAGGTGCCAGGATACATCCACGTCTTGTACCGGGGTGGGGGGTGGGGCGGAGAATAGGAATAATGCTGTGATTAGTTACTTGACTCCAAGCTTAGAGAAAAAACTAAATGCAAGGGGGTGTTTCAAGCAGTCAAGGGATGGCTAGATGAATTATGAAATTATCTATATTTCTTTAAGGGTTATGTGGGTAAGAGGTCTACCTTTTGCTTTCTTATATATTGAGAAGGCATTTTATTATTCCCTGAAGATCTGGGAGATATAAGACCTTAAAACAAGAGAGAGGATTGTTGGTTTTGAATCTTCATCTCTTGTACCTTGTGCATGTTATCAGGACAGACTAGTCACTGAGAATATGCCTGGTGTGTTAGTCTGGGTAGACTAGAGAAACAAACACAAGTGTGCATAAGAGAGAGTTTTATATAAGGATAATTGAACATTAAGAAGTCCTCCCCACCCTCCCAGTCCAAGCCCATAAGTCTGATATTAGCCCATATGTTCGATACCAATCTATAAAGTCCTCTTCAGACTCATGAAACAGATGAAATGGCCCTGAATGCAGGATGATCACAGGGCAGTGGGTAGAAAATCTTTGGATCCAGTGGTGGTGTAACCACCTCAACACTGCCAGCGATCTCCACATGGTTTCTCCAGCACCCAGGCTGCATCAGAGTAGGTCCATGTGGCTTCTCCTTAGGGATATCTTGCAGGGAGTGAGGAGAGAGAGCGAAAGAGAGAAGGGGGGTGGAGAAGAGTTTCTTGCCTCCTGGGAGGAAAATCCAGATTTCCCAGAATTCTCAGGAGTAAGCCATGCCCACACAGAGGCCTCATTTGCTATGATTGACAGACTAGACTCCACCCCTTCCCTTTTCGTCTCTCAAGTCCCATAATGACACCAGATTATGTAGCTGCCACACTTGGTAAGGCAGAGAGGCAGTGAACAATAGGAAGACATTCCACAGGCTGGACAGACACAGTGACTGCACCAACTAGTGCTCTATCCCAAAGGCAGCCCCCTGCCTTGTTTTGGCTGCTGATATGAAGCTTTTCCATCATTTCTTCCCATACATGTAGTACACTGAATTCCTGTGGACTCTGTCTGATGAGGGCTGTGGATAATGTTGGGGTATATGTTCTTGAAGTGGGATATTTGTGATGAGGAAATGGCAAACCTTGTCATTTAAAAAAAAATTTTTTTTTACCTTGTCATTTTAACATGCAATCTTCAGCTTCCTTTCTCCCTTCTTTCGTTGTCCTCCTGCTGACCTGGACCCTAACTCTGGTTCCTTGAGACTTCTGGTAGCTGTGGATTCTGTGTCCTTCCAGCTCTGGGAACTGTTGGTGATCTACCATGCTGTCTGCCTGGAATCCATGTGACTCAGCCTCTACCAGCATGTAGTCTTTCCACTTCATGCTTTGTCCCCTATGTCTGCTTCCCTACTGCCAGAAGCTGTGTAAATCGGAAGTGTCTCAGTATAGCATCTGACCTGGACTTGAGCTGGCCTGGGTCTGCCTCTCTGTGATTCTGTGGGCAGCTTTCTTGATATGCATTCCTTTGTTCTTCACATGTGAGTGTCACTGGCTTTACTTCTCTGGGAGACCCAGCCCACCACACAGGTCATTACAGGTATGTCTATTTTGAAATGACAGGTTTTCCTTGGTTGTATTTCTTTAATGCAGTTTGACCTAAGGGGCTCATTAGTGGTACTATTCTGACAATGTTTGACTGCCATTCATAAGGTTTTCAGTGTCTGATCCCTCAGAAGTCGGCAGCCTATTCTTGTCTCCTAGGCTGTTCTTCATCTGTAAGCAATGCTGATACTTGAGGTTGCCCAACTTAAATACCAGACAGACAACAGCCTCCAGCACTCTAGCAACATGCCAGGCACCAAAGTTTGACAAAAGGCACAGTAGCAGGGATTTCTAGCAGAGAGAGGAACAGCCTTCAAACAGACCAGAGAGCTAAATTGTGCATCTTCCAGTGACAATTATGTGATTATAGCAATCACTCTGTAAGCTAACTTTATCTGCAAATACAGGAAGCTCTGTTATGGCAGTCACCTAATCTGGTGTCCACTTGAAGATTAAATGTGTAGGGATGGAGCCTGCCAATCTGGAGATAGTCAATGAGATCACTCTGAGAATTCTGGGTAATGTGGCACTTCCTTCTTGGAGGCAGAGACACGTACCTCTCTTGGTTCACTTCCTTGGAGACACTCAATTGGCAAGGCTGGCTCCCTATGAGACGTGTGGCAGAAGCCACATAATGTGGCTCTCCTAATGTGGCCAGAAACCTGGACTTTGGGAAGTCATGTGGAGACTCCCGCCAGCGCTGAGATGCTTTTGACTGGCACTGGATCTAAAGACTTTCTAGCCACTGGCCTGTTATCATCCTGCATTCAGTGTCATTGCATATTTTTCATGAGTCTAAAGGAGACTATAGACTGGAATGAGACATATTGGTTAATATTAGACTTGTGGACTTGGGCTGGACTGGGTTGGTATGCTTTATCAATGTTCAATTCCTCTTGTATATAAACCTCTCGCTTATATACATATGTGTATTTATGAATATGTTTCTTTATTCTACCCAGACTAACAAATCTGGTTTCATCTAAATGGCAATGATCTGAACCAAACACTTGTTTACATCACTGGAAAGTGGATGAAGGATAAAAAGAAATTCCCAAATGACTATGAGCTAAAAGAAACTAAAACCAAACTCACTGCCATCAAGTCAATTACATTTCATAGTGACTCTATAGGACAGGATGGAAATACCTCTGTGGGTTTCCAATACGGTAGCTCTTTTACAGTTGTAGGATGCTTCATATTTTTCCTATGGAGTGACTGATGGTTTTGAACTGCTGACCTTGAAGTTAGCAGCTCAAGGCGTAACCGCTATACCATAGTAGCTCCAATATGAGCTAAAAAAGTTATTTTAAACCCTGTGTATATACTCTTTCACTCTTGTCTTCACTGTTTGGGAAATATATAATCTTATGTAGGTATCTTCTGTTGAAGGACTTACATGTGAATTAGAATGCCAGGTGGATAAACTAAATAACTATCTTAGAGCCACCTAAATAATTGAAGCGAGTCCTCTCTGAGTGAATTTTGCTTTGTCTTTCATTTAAAAAGCAACAAACTTATCATTGTTGTTTGAGTGAAAGTTTGCAGAAAAAAATGGGGTTTCCATTCAACAATTCATACATGTGTCTTTCATGGCATTGAATGCAATCTTCATAAGGTAATAGCATTCTTCTCACTTCCTCCCTGCTCTTACCCACTCCCTTCATGCCCCTTTCCTTTCCCTTCCTACCTTCTGAGCTTTTCTATCCCATGTTAAATACCCACAATTCATATCATTGGGTTGATTGTTCTAAGAAGTGTGTACCTCTTTGGTGGTGGTGTTCACCTTAAAGGCTTGTCCCTTGTTGGACTGAAAGTTGGACATAGGAGTGATTTCAGTGCCAGACTCAAAAGTTATCAAAGGACTGTTGTTCCAGGGTCCACATCATCTTTATCAGATCAGTAAGTCTGCCCTTTTTTTAATTCTGATTCCCCCCCCCCGACAATTGTCTCCTATTCTTTCCATAATCTCCTCCTGTGATTCCTTTCAGCTCAGTGGTGTGTGGGCACTGTCTGGTTCTGCTTCAGGATCATGCAGATTGGGGTTATGCTTCGGACTAATTAGCCCTTTGGAATAATTGTTACCAGGCACCTTTGATTTTTTATACTTTCTGTGCTTCAGAGAAAGAGGGGTCAGTAGTGCCACCTTTGATGGTCACTCACAAGTTTTTATGCCACTCACCAAAGTAGGATATAGAATACTGTCTTTGTCAGTTATGCTATGCCATTTGACTTTGATATTCTTAGGACTATATTCATAAACCCTAAATCCAGACACTCATTCTCTCAGTCCCTAGTTCATTTTAAATAATCTCACTTTGCCGATGAGTGTTAAATTATATCACCTATATTTTATCCCCTACAACATTCATCAAAAAGGGAAAACTAAAAAGCAGTCCAGCTAAATTGGTACATTTTCATTTTTTATAATCACCATGGCATCCAGGTTCTTAATTTAAAGCAAACACATTTGTAAGAAGCAAAGTTTATCCTCTATTCTTTCACTTCAGGTGTATTTCTGTGGGGTCACAGCCTCTGTCCCATTTAGTGTTTTGTCTTTTGTACATATTTCTGATAATCAGCCAGTCTATAGTTATTATATTTTAGTTATCTATTTATGCTATTATATATCTATATAATTATCTGTGTTTACTTATGTATCTCTTTATGCTATCCATGTATATATGTGTGTGACTATTTGTGCATCTATTTAATCTTCGCAGGAGATAATATTTTACAATAAGTTCTACTGAAAAGGTAGGTGTATTATTTATTTTAAGGAAATCAATATTTTAAAATTCTTTTTAACCAGCCTGTTCTTTCATTTTTAAGAATTTTAAGTCTAAAAATTGACTGTAAAATGACGTTGAATCAGAAAAAACGTTAGTATATTCACATGTCACACTTCTTTTTGAAACTTCCTTTTAATGACCTATGCCTTGGTGGTCAAGCGCTGAAATTAGTTTCTTGCCTGAAAATGAAAAATGAGTGAAATTCAAATGTATTTTTAAAATTGTAGCTCTTTTTATACTGACCTAGGGTACTAAGTGTTTAAATGAATGGAGAACACCTCATTTATTGTAAATTAAATGAACAGCTTTAGAAATGCAAATATTAAAAGTTAAAATGCATAGCATTATTCAAATTATGTTCATCTAATGATCAACATTCAATAATCACACCCAGAAAATAAAATCACAGCGGTTGGTAATCTGCCCGCAGTGTGAGATTCTGAACAGGCTCTGCGTGGAGTATTTTTGTCCTTCTCTCAGCGTGTTTCAAAGTAGCTTTTGTTGTGAGAACTTTGAAAGCTACAGGGAAGCATTTTAGTAGGTTTTCTCCAATTCTCAAAATACATGTGTATATGTTAACTCATTGCCTGGGTCTACCAGGGTCTGAATTTGAATGGACATCAATTTCTGCTTCTTGTCAGTTATGCTATGCCATAACTCTGTAAAGACCCCCTTAAGGGGTCCTGGTCATCCACTTGGCTAAGTGCTGGCCTAGTAACCAATGGTTAGCAGTTCAAATGCTTCATCATCTCTTCCAGAGAAAGATGAGGCAGTCTTCTCCCAGAAAGATTTGCTACCTTGGAAGGCATCTGAAGACCCCAAACAAAGAAAACTATATTATTGAGAATGAGGGGTGTCAGAGCAGAGATCCCAAACCATCTGTGGACAATAGGACATCCCCTCACAGAAAGGTCACAAGGAAGACATGAGTCAACTAGGGTGCAGTATAGCACCAATTAAACACACACTATTCCTCTGGAGCCTGTGACTTCCTCGCCTACCGCTCTCATGACTCCTGTCCTGTCTTTCAGTTCTTGCTAGAGTAGAACTTGTGCACAAGTACAGAGAAAAGAGCTCAGGACACAGAAAATCCAAGAACAGGAATGCAGTAGGAGCACTAGGAGTATAGGGGGAAAGTGGGAAGAGGAAGGGACAGAGGAAGAACCCATTACAAAGATTGACACATAACCACACCAACCCTGCGCCCCTGCCCCAGATCCAGGGGCGCTAACGACAGAAACTGTGAGGGAAGGGAGACAGCGGTTGGTGTGATGTGAGATATGAAAATAATTATAATTGATAATTTATCAAAGGATCCCATGGGTGGGAAGGGGGAAGTGAAGGAAAAAAGAGCTGATACCAAGGACTCAAATGTAAAGTAAATGCTTAGAAAATAATAATGGTGCAACATACACAAATATGCTGTATACAGTTGATATATGGATTATTATGAGAGCCCCCAATAAAATGATCTTTTAATTAATTAAAGAAAAAAACAAAGCAAACAACAAAAAAAAAAGATTTATTACATTCAAAGCCCAATGGAGCAGTTCTCCTGTGGGAGCCCTATGAATTGGAATGGACTCAACAAAAATGTGGTTGGTGATTTTTTTTAAGGAGTTGTGGCAGTCACCTAATCTGGTGTCAATTTGAGGAATAAGAGTGTAGGGGCAGAGTCTAGCCTGTCAATCTGGAGATAGCCAATGAGACCTCTGTGTGGGCATGGCCATCATAGAATTCTGGGTAATGTAGTCATTCCTTCTTGGAGGCAGAAACACTATCTCTCTCAGTTCATTTCCTTGGCGACTTTCTGACAAGGCTTACTTCCTGCAAGGCATCCTTGAAGAGAAACCACATGGAGTTACCCTAATGCCTTGAGCCAGACAAGCCACCTGGATGCAACCAGACCTCTGAAGTAAGGAACCACTTTGAGAACCCTGCAGGCACTGAGATGTTTATAATACCACTGGATCCAAAAGGCATGCTATCCATTTTGTATTCAGTGTCATTGCATGTGTTCTGTGAGTCTGAAGAAGACTCTATAGACAGGTTAGACATATGGGCTAATATCAGACTTGTGGGTTTGGACTTGACTGGGTTGAAATACTTTCTTAATGTACAATTACCTTTTCTACACAAATCTCACATATATATGTGGATTTATTTGTCTCGTCTACTCGGACTAACACAGGAGTCTTCTGACATCTGACCACATAATAATTGCCTTGAAATATTTGCATTTCAAAATACGTAGAAAACAAATTAAGTAACACACCCAAGTCAGTCTTATAAAATAGACTATTTGTAAAAATAGTCTAGTGTTCGGCTGAGCCCCAGTGGTGTAGTCGTTGAGTGTGGGACTGTGGCCCACTGGCTCAAGTCCAGCAGCAGCTCTCCAGGAGCAAGGGTGGACCTCCCACTCCCACCAAAGGGCAGTGATGCCCAAAAAGAAACAAACAAACAAAATAGTTTAGTGTTTTGAAACAAACACATTTTCTGTTCAATATTCTTTGAATTAAATGACTTATTTAAGAAGAAGCAGCAATCATTAAGTTTCTGCTTTTAAGAATTTGATTATTTAAGTTTTTTAATACTACTATTGAAAACATATGCATGCAAATATATATGGAAATGTGAGAAAGTAATCACATAAGTAACTTAACATGAAAATGTCAGTATAATATAAAGCACATTGTAAGCCCTGTAAAAACTGAATTAAAGAATCATATTTTTTAAATTGTATTAGAATTATTATCTAAATAATCATATTTATCAACTAATAGTGGTTTCAAGACAGTACTTTATTAGTGAATTTAACTTTGGAATTCACCTCAAGCATTGCTTAATCTCAGCGATTATGAAAAATTAAGCATGGTATATGTTTCATTTGTTTTCCCATTTGTGCATATAGACAATTATGTAATTTATGTAAATTTCCTTACTCCTTAAAGCAATAAATGATGCATATTTCCTAAGGCATTTTTATATGAATACAACTAAGGCTGTGATCTGATAATCATACCAACTATTTAACAGTTGGTACCAGGCATGTTCAAGACATGACTGAATTTTCTTACCAACACAGAGAAAAGATAAAAAAAATCAAAGAAATTCTCTTAATAAATCTGTGTGTTTGAAAATGTAATTAAGTAATCAGCCATGACAACTGAGCAGCAGAGTAGTGTTCATAAATCACATTTGAAATTAAGGAAGTGAATTCCCTGAGAAACATGAATCAATCACACAAGTCTCCATAAAGTTTGGCCCCTTTGGATTCCAGAAAACAGTCCAAGATATGTGTACCAGTTAAGTTTAAGTTCAAGTGCATTTAGCAAGAAAAACAAAATAAAAGCAGCTTAAATATAATAGAAGTCTATTTATCTGGTATTTAAAAGACTCGGAAGGTAGGAAGTCCAAGACTGATATGGAAACTCAGGTGGCAAGAGGTGTTTTGTGTTGTAATTTGTATTCTCAGTTGTAGTTTCTAAACTTAAAGGTCAAGATGGTTACTAGAATTCTAGCAACTATGGCATTCAATGAACTGCTAGTCTTCCTTTGGTAGCAGATGGACATTGAGCCCCAACTCAAGTATTCCCTCAATGCAAAAACATTTTTTTCTATTAAACTGAGATTCCATGATGCTCATCTTTCTAACACAATCTCTGAAGACAAAATGGGTATATAAGTAAATGTGGTGAAGAAAACTGATGGTACCTGACTATCAAAAGATATAGTTTCTTGAAGTTAAACAAGTGATTATCTAACTGAGAAATAACAAGGCCCAAATGGAAGAAGCACACTAGCCCATGTGATCACAAGGTATAGATGATATCAAGAATCAGGCATCAAAGAACAAAAGTTCATATCATTGTGATTGATGGGGAGTACAGAGTGGGGACTCAAAGGCCATCTTTAGTCAACTGGACATCCCCTTACAGAAGGGTCACCAGGAGAAAACAAGCTAGTGAGGGTGCAGTGTAGCAACAATGAAACATACAACTTTAGTTCTTTAATGTTTCCCACCCCCGCCACACCCCTCCACTATCATAATCCCAGTTCTAGCTTGCAAATCTGGCTAGACCAGAGGATGTACACTGGCACATTCTGGTACATATAGGGACTAGAAACCCAGGGAATTTGGGGCAGATGAGCCCCTCAGGACCAGTGGTGAGAGTGGTGATATTGGGAAGGTAAGGGGGGGGGCTAGAGAGGGGGTGATTGATCACAACAATCTACATGTAACCCCTTTCCTGGGGGCAGACAAGTGGATAAAGGGAAACATTGGACAGTGTAAGACATGACAAAATAATTATAATTTATAAATTATCAAGGATTTGTGAGGGACAGGATTAGGGAGGGAGTGGGAATGAACTGATACTTAGGGCTCAAGTAAAAAGCAAATGTTTGGAGAATGATAAAGGCAACAAATGTACAAATATGCTTGACATATTGTATGTATGGATTGTGATCAAAGTTGTACAAGTCCCCAATAAAGTGATTTTTTAAAAAAAATTCCTGTAACCACCTGCATATTTCTACCAGTATCTAGCTTACTGTCCAGACTTAGTTGCATGACAATGCCTATCTGTGTATGTAAAAGGCTAAGAGCTTTTAGCTGACTACATTGTCCAAGAATCTGTTGCCAAGGTAAAAGAATTGGATTTTTAAGGGCAGTGCAAAAGTCTAGTACAAAGGTCACTCATCTTTTAAATCTAGTGCAAAAGTTAATCTGTGGCTCACAACCCCTCTGGGGTGTAAATGCCTTTCATAGGGGTCGCCTAAGACCATCAGACAACACAGAGTATTGATGGTCTTTGGAACTGGGACACCGCTCCTCTATCTGTTTCCAGGCAGGTCCACCCATGGCAGATTCTCCCACATGAGTACCTAGTATGAAGACTGTGACTCATGCTACACCATGTTTTGAGACAAAATTTCATTTATTTTTAATTAGAAATAAATATTTCACAATATATAATTACTATTTTTGTAATTAATCATGAGGCTTTAGTTGTGTTCAATTTGTAACAATGATAATACATCCTGGCTGAGCCCTGGTGGGCTAGTGGTTGTGTGTGGGACTGCGGCCCACAGGGTTGACAGTTCAAATCCAGCAGCAGCTCTCAAGGAGCAAGGCTGGGCTTCCTACTCCCCCCAAGGCCAGTGATGCCACACACAAAAAAGAGAGAATACACATCCTGCATATCAGATATTGACATTACAATTCATGACAGTAGCAAACTTACAGTTATGAAGTAGCAGTGAAAATAATTTTATGCTTGGAGGTTACCATAGCATGAGGAACTGTATTAAAGAGTCACAGTATGAAGACACTTGAGAACCACCAGTCTTGAGTTTTTAACAATCTTGCTATGATATGAAAGGATATTTATTAAATCACAGCTCCACTGTATACTTATCAACATTCACATTCCTGAGTACTTCTAGACAACTTCATGAGACTGAAAATATGTGAAGAACACATGATAGTGACCATCCCAAATTGATGTCAGGGTTGAGGGTAAAATGCGGGGAAAGTCAGGGAAAAGAGTGATTGGATGCTCAGAACTTAGGCTCAAAACTCAGAAAATGACTGCAGACATTAAGAAATATCAATAGACTTAGTATAGCAATGACTGCTTTGGAGGGTCCTTTCAAAAAGTAAATCTAAGAGACAGCAACCAAAGAGCATAAGTTGCAAATAGCAAGCATACACGGGGCTTCCGAAGAGCACATGGGGAATGTCATTCTCTTTTGATTCTATTTCTCCAAGAACTTTTGAAACCCTGTCTTGGGGCACAGCGATTATGAGTTGGTCTGAATTTCGAAACCACCACCAGCTCTAGGGACATGGAAGGGACTTCCTACCCCCGTAAAGAATGACAGTCTTAGGAACTCACAGGGCCAGTTCCACCCTGTCCTACAGGGTCAGCCTCCATTCAGTGGCAGTGAGTGTAGGAATTCTTATGGTTTTCCTTTCACAGATATTCTTAGGGGGGCCAGGGGGAGTGGGTTGTGAAGTGATGGTGTACTATCACTCTTGTCACCTGTGAAATGTGTAGAAAGTGAAGGGACTCTGTGAGGACTGTTGTTTCTGAATTGGGATGGTCAGCAAATGGAATTAAAGATGGAAGGGACACTTCCCAGAAAAAAGAGAAAAACAACAGCAAATTTATTTAATGGTTCTTTCAACCTCATGTGAAAAATGGTCTTTGATTTTGTTGCAAAAGCATACACTGTAGTGAAGGAGTCGGGGAATTAATACATAGCACAATGGAGTCCATAAATACTCTAGCATTTTTTCTCACTCTGCAGTTTATAACATAAGACTAATATATTGTGTCTGACTAAGAGTTTGATCAGTATGGTTATTTATCCAGAATTTATGGTCACATTCCTTGGATGGTAGCATTGCTGATAGTCATCAAACTGGCAGTTAGAAATTATAGAATTCAAGAGGATGGCCATTATTTTACTTTGAGATAGATGCAATTACCCAAAAGGAATTCTGTTCTCTATATACTTAAAAGCCTTATGTAGCATTTTGTTTCTTATAGCCTTCCTTTTCCTAATTTCTTCAATTTACTTAATTAAACAAATAAAATATATCCCACCTGGACAATTTACCTACTTAATTTTTCTAAAGAAAAATGTTCTCTTAACTTACTGATGATCAGCAGAAAGTGGCGGGTGTGCATGGCATTTTACATATGGTTTTCCTATTGTATGCAGAAGTAAAACTTTTGTAATAGAAAATTCAGGTTTTATTTCACAATACATATCTGGGTGGGGTTTAGTTTTAGGTGAATCAAGCATATACATACAGCTATGTGTGATGTAGCAATGCCATAGAAGAACAAAAAGAAAATTGTGAAACTAATGGTTGTATTAAAAGAGAAAGGCCCAAGTAAACCCAAAATGTTGAGGTAGATATGTTTAAAGAAGTGAGGAATGGATTCCCAGAAATCTAAAGACAGAAATTGTAATGAGGGACTGAATGATCAATGTTGATCTAAGAAGTCACTGAGCCCCAGTGGCGTAGTGGTTGTGCGCGGGACTATGGTCCACTGGGACAGAGATTCAATTCCAGCAGTGGGGCTGGGCCTCCTACTCCCACCACTGGAGAGCAGTGATGCCCCCAAAAACAAAACAAACAGAAGTCACAAAGAACTTAAGTAGAGCAAGAGTTAATGATTCACAAACCAGAAGGCAGTTTTTAATCTTTTTTATATATTTTTTGGTAATTTTTAATCTTAAGGTAACTGAACTGGAATGTTGGTACCTGATATCTGGTTCATTTCACTGAACATATAAATGCTTCCAAATGACTGAGTTTCAGCTTATGATGATGGATACATTGCATTTGTGAAGGGCAGGTTTGTACAGACAATTCATGTAATTGCTGCCAATAAATTGCACATTTGTAAAAAGTTTAATCGGCAAAAGTTATGTGATACATGTATTTAAGTAACAGTAGCAAAAAGAAAAGCTGCTGCAATTTGATTTGTTGGGTTTAGGATCTTGGTGTGAGCTATCGTCCAGGTGATGGGTCTAACATCAAGTTCAGAGTTTCTGTTCTACTTCTTTGTTCTTTGCATGGTGCTTTCATCTGAAGAGCTTGCAAGTGGCCATTAATGCACAATAACTGCTCTCTAGCCACCTGGAATAACAGAGGAAGAAGAGTTAGGAAAAAGAGGAAAAGAGGAAAAAGAGGAAAATACAGAATGTAGTGCTAAGCCTTGGTGACATAAGTGGTTGAGTGTGGGACTGCTGCCTGCAGGCTTGGCAGTTCCAATCCAATGGCGGCTCTCAGGAGCAGCGCTGGGTAGCACCCATGACCACCAGAGGGCAGTGATGTCAAAAAAAAAGAAAGACAAAGAAAATACAGAATGTATGGTTAATTGCTTCGAAGAGCAACTGCCTTCTTTGCCAAGAGGCCCAAACAGGGTGGTGCTTATCTACTATCACTGAATGCTTTGGTAAATGATTCCATAGAAGAATCTGATTTTTAAAATGGAATAATAAAAAAAAATTTAATGAAATAATAAGAAGGGAATTTTAAAATGATCATGTAACCTCTATTACCTACACCTATGGAGGAGTGAATGAAATCCCAAGTGCTCCCCCAGAGATAATTTTGAAACCATAAACATTAATTCAAAAGTATCTCAGGAAATTTCATTTAGGTAGTAACAAATATCTGCTTTGAGCATTGTTCTCCATTAAGATATATCTATGCAAGATCAAATGGACTAGAGTAGTTTGAAATATTATGTAGAATAATTAGGGATCAGTGAGTTCATATTAATGGTACAGGATAAGTTCAGAAAGGAAGGATGAAAATGCTTGTACAAGTTGAGGAATGTAATAAAAGCCAATAAATTGTACATGTAGAAATTGCTGAGTTAGTGCAGGCTATGAGGAATTCTCAAAAACAGCCACAAATGATATACTTTAAATAAAGGGATATTTTTAAAGCTCTACATTTGAAAGAACTGATGTTTTCCACTCACTTAGAAGCCTCCTGGCTGTAAGAGACCCATATTTGTTCCCAACAGATTGTGCAAGTTATAGAACAATATTATTGATTTCACATGCAACTAACTAAATGTGGAAATACTGGACTAAATACAATATATTTTTGTTACTAATTTCATCAATAACTTTTCTTTGCATATGACTCCTAATTTTTTTAATGTTACCTACCTGGCTGTGTTTCTTTGTCAGTGGTAGCGTATTCTCTGATTGCAATTTGCTACCTGAAATTTTGACACTATATGTGGGAAAATCAAAGCCATTGTTAAAACTCTCATATTTTCATACTTGGACTTAGAAGAGTAATTTGTTAGAGTAGAAAGAACATTAGCCCTTGGATCTTGCTCTGTTACTAACTAGCTACATGGCCCTGGGCAAGTTATTTAACTTCAGTGAGTTTTGATTTCCTCATCCATAAAATTGGAATCATAATACTCAACACACAGGGTAATTGTGAGGATTAAATGTGAATACAAAGAGCTTTGCAGAGAGCCTGCCACATAATTTGCACCTAATAAATCTTCCTTACTCTTTTTCATGTCTTTGTGACCTATAACTCTGTTAAAAGAGACATAATTGATCAGATAAACCTTAACTCTCAAAATAGAGAAGGAATAACCAAGACAGGGTGAAAAATAACGAGAATCGAAATAACTGATTCACTGAAAAAGAAAATCAGAATCTTCTCAAATGAAGAAGCAATCAGCAATGAACTATAACTTCTCTTATAAATTATCTTACTTTGGAAGGATAAAGTAAGATAATTTATTGAAATAAGAAACCAAATATTCCACGATGGACCACATGCAACCGAGGATGCACAAAACTGTTTTATAAGTGTGCATGCACTGATTATATAAGCATAGCCATGTTACTGCTCGGTTATAAAGTTAATTCACTTGAAAGAAAGCTAAACCGCAAATGGAAGCACAGATGCTGCTGTTAGGTAACTTAGAGTCAAGTCTCCCTACAACAGAAGGAAACGCTGGCTGGCTTTGTGCGCTGCTCACAACTGTTCATTTAGTGGTATCCATTGTTGCAGTCACTATGTGAATCTGTCTTGTTGCGGGCTTTCTTCCTTTCCACTGCCCCCTGAATCTAGCTGTCTTTCCCCTGGGGCTGGTTCCTCCTGATGACCTGCCCAAGGTATGTTGGAAGTCAAGCAATCCTCGCTTTCAAGGAGCATATCCTGGCTGTACTTCTTCCAAAACAGATTTGCTTATTCTATTGGCATTGCATAGTACTTTCCTTGTTCTGCCCCAGCACCATAATTCAAGCGTACCAATCCTTGCTTGCTCTTTTTCTTTCATGTCCTACATTTGTATGTGTATAAGGTGATTGGAAAAGCGTGTCTTGTGACACGTGGACCTTAGTCCTCAAAGTAATTGATCTTGTCACCAGAAGGAGGTTCAAAGTTTCACACTTCTGGACTCGTCAGCTCTTAGCCAGCTCTCAAGAACAATTTCTAGCAGGGGACAAAATTCAGACAATGGTAAGAGAAAAGATTTGAGTGAAAAGAATAAGTTCAAGGTATGGGGGGAAAGAAACCCAAAGAGTCGTTAGCTCATCGAAAAGGCCTGGCAACATACAAAGCTGGACTAACCTCCCACCATCTGCTGGTCCATTATCTGCTATCTATCGGCTGGTCCGCTGTAGTGTCCCTTCTCCTTTCAGGCATGTATATTCTGGGACCCCAGTACCTAGCACTACATTCTTCATGCTGTGCACTTGTGTCCTCCTCAAACTCAAGTCTTACTGCAGGGAATGCATGAACTCTTGTCTGTCTTCTCCCAGCTATTTCATTATGGCCACCATCTCAGGTCTCTTCCATGGATAAGGAACATTGTTTTATTCTGCCTTCCTCCTCCCTGTGTGCTAGAGATGTAAGCCTATATCTCTTAGCTGCTACCAATTTCCTTCATTTACCACATCTTCTCCCCCTTGCTAGTCTCTGATGAGCTAACACTGATAAACTCTTATGCCGTTAACTGGAGAAGGACATAACACAAGAACTGGTGAAGCATACCATGAACCGGTTATGGAGTCACAGAAAAAGAAAATAAAAATCCTCTCAAAATACAAAAGCAGAGAACAGCAATAAGGGGCAGACTGGAGAGCCTGACAGGAAGAATGGATCACAGAAAGACAGAGGGTAGAAAGAATTTGCCAAAGGAGAACGTAGGAGGCATATAGCTACGTAGTCTGTTTTTTTTTTTCCTTTCTAGGATTTGATATAACTTCCTTGTCAGGTTGTAAATCAACGCCCTCCTGACTCTACTTTCATTTCAGTAACTTTGATGTGATCAACTTTTGTCCACAGCAGTCATCTTCATGTCCTGATATATTCCAATCTTGCATCCTCCAGGTCTCCTGACCCAAGACAGAGCAGCCTTGATTCTACTCTTGCCTCCTCTCCTTCCACATGCCCTGCTTTTCTCAGGATATGTAAAATCCCCCACTCTGTCACTGTGAATAGCCCTTCTCCTTCTTCTGATCTTAAGATTTTGTTCTGAGCAATCTACTTAACACTTTGAATCAAATGTTTTACATAATGCACTCTGACAAATGCAAACAAATTCAACCCATCAAATTATCTGATTGCCTAGTGTTAGAAATATGATGGATCAGATTTTTAAGATATAAATTACATTCATACAATTACTGTGAGCAGTTATATATGTTTTAGAACTGAACTTCAAGTTGAAAATGCTAAGAATTCTGTATAATGTAGAAATCTGTGTTTAAAGAGATAAAAATGAATTACCTCAATAAAGAAATAAAAGGTACTCACATAAGAGAATAATTCATGGATTGGCAAAGCTTGGTCCAAAGTTTCAATGGTCTAATTTGAATCCAGTTTCTCTACTTTATTTCTCCATTTAAGGGACACTTCTCTCATGACCCCAAAATTGTTGCCATTGGTTCCCAGGGCTAAACGTTTGTGATTTAAGTGCTTAAGAAAATCGCAATAATTTATTTCTCATGGTTTCTATGAATGTTGCAAGATATCATCATATGGACTTTTAGCATCCCACTTATCTTCCCTGTAGTCATAGGGAAAGAGCCAAGTTGATGAACTAGAACAGGGAAAGGGGAAGAAACGATCCTAAAGAGGAAATAACAGGGAAGCACAGCACATGGTTTCTCAAGAATAAGATTTATATTACTTATGTTGGCTTACTATTATCCTTCAAGGGAACCCCAAGAGTTATGTGTTGACAGTAATCTTAGTGATGATCATGTATTTTTCAAAGGTATTTATTCTGCACTGCTTTGTGACATCTGGGCTCAGGACACAGCTGTTAGTTAATAAGTAAGACAAATTGTCCTGCCTTTAGGAATCTTCAAGGAGGCAGAGTGAAGGGGAGATGTCAGTAATCCATAAGATAAATACATCAAAATGTAATATATTCCTGGGTATAAATTCAAAGACAAAATTTTCAGATAAAGGATTAGAAATTCCTGGTGAGAGATAAGTGCATTATTGGAAAGGTTGGAAAGGACCATCTTCCTACAGGGTGGCATTTGAGTAAAAAACAAATCCATGAATGAAGGAATATTTGAGGCAAAGAGAAGGAGCTAAGATATTGATTGGGGAGATTTGGTAAAATAGCATGGAATCTAGTGTGGTTGCAGAGAGAGAGAGAGAGAGAGATGAAGGAGGGAAGGATGGGTGAAGAGATCTTATAGAACTTATTTGAGGTGGAGAGGAGGAGCTAAGATCTTAATTGGGGAGATTTGGTAAAATAGCAGGACTCTACAATGGTTAGAGAGAGAGAGCAAGAGTGGGTGAAGAGATTCTATCAGATTTGAATGATCTTTCTTGCTTTACCTTCTACTGACTTGACATGGGTAAACTTGTCTTAACTTCAGTTATTGTCATCCCTTGATTTAACTTGACCTGGCTTAACTTGCATTTCATTGGATTAATTTTGCTCTAAAAAGACATTGTAAGCATTTGACTTTTACTCTGAATGAGTTGGGGACTTTAGGGTTTTCATCAAAGAAGTGATGTAAGCAGACCTATAATTTAATAGAGTCATTCTGACTGCCATGTGGGAGTAATATAAAAGTTTGTCCTGACATGTTGGCAACAGACATGATAAAAGTGATGTGTAGGGCATATTTTCAAAATAGAAATGAAAGGAATTGTTAATTGATTGAATTCAGGCTGAAATATAGAACAATAAGTCAATGATGACTCTGGAATTTTTAAGCAACTGGGCTATTTCCTGAAATGAGAAAGACTCTGGAAGGACAAAATAGAAGAGCAGAATGTCAAAAATCAGTGATTTTTTTTCTGGCAGTGTTAAATATATGGATTATTCAATGGCCAAAGACTCCTGGGTGACACAATGCTTAAACAGAACAGTAACCAAAAGACAGAGTAGACATAGAAAAGCATGCTCTTCCCCGAAAGATCACAGCCACCTTAACCTTACTGGGCACCACCTGGGTTTCACCTTGAGTCAGAAATGCCTTGACAGCAATGGATTTGTTTTGGGGATTAAGCATTGAAACATATATATCGGAAATGCAAGTTTAGATTTAACAGGAAATGGCAGGAACCGAGATGTATTGGGGTTAGTGGTGTCATCGACATACAGATGAAATATAACACTCTGCAGTTAGACGGCATCTCCAGGAGAGTGACTATAGATAGAAAAGGGAAGGACAGCAGAGAGTGATAGGAGATCAAAGGAAAGTGCTGGTAGAGAGATGAGAATTAAAGAGCCCCAGGAGAAATGATCCAAGGAGGAATGACTGAGCCCAGAAGCAAGGACTAGGTCCAGTGCTGACATTTGGCCATGTGAGATGGGAGGGGAATTGATGATTGGTTTGATTCATTCTTGTGAGCAGTTCTGATAGAGACAAGGTGGCAAAGTCCTAATTGAAGATTAATTTCAGAAGGGTGAGATGGTGTAAATCCAAGCCATGATACTGACAATTTGAAAGGGAGAGATTTGTTGTTAAAAAAAACAACAAAAGAATAATTGAACAGTCACTGAAGGACAAATGACATGGAGCTATTTTCACTTTGTTTTTAATGTGGGAGAAAATGCCAGAATAGTTCCACGAGTCTGGTAATGATGAAAGAACAGAGGTAAGTCTGGGCAACACAGCAGAGAGGCAAGACTTGCTGTAGTCATGCATTCGGGGGAAGGAGGAGATCCACTTCTCAAAGGGGAGACGGGTCTTCCACCAGAATTGTTGGCTAGTAACTACCACTGCAATTAGATGGATAGATGACCTGTAAACATTGGGTGGGGGGAGGGGGGGGGAGCTCATTTGCTTCTCTTTTCTCCGTGATATAAAAAAACAAGATAGTTTTATATGCTAATAACATCTTCCCATCTTTCTCCACTTAGTAAAAATCCTTCATTAATAAGTAATAGTCAGTTTCACACCCTTGTGGGACTTGGTGGATGCTTCCCAAAAGAGAAGTAACTGAATTTCCTGCAATAGTTATTGAAATACAGATGCCTAGGTCTCATCCCAAACTCAAAATGGCCCCTCACTCCTGAGCCAGTTCTGACGCATGTAACCTGTAGGGAAGACTGAAAGTGCCTGCGTTGGTTTGCCAGGCTATCAATCTTGGTAGGAACAGAAGGCCTCATCTTTCCTTGCCACGCGGCTCCAGGCTTTCTAACTGCCGGCCCTTGTGTCAAGTGGTACAATGTGTCATCCACTCCACCACAGGCTCCTGGGACCTCTGGAAAAAGGAGACCAGGAATTAAATTTGTTAGCTAGCTCTTCTAGTGATTCTGATGAGCTCTAAATTTTGAACACTTCTCTATTCCATTATTTAGTGGCTTCGATACTATTTTGCCCTGCTTGTGTCTCCCTGTGAATATCTATACTTCCAAATGAATGCTTTTTTGTGTGTAGTAGAGAATTTTACACATATCAATATATCTGATTTGGATAAAGATATTTTTTCTAACCTTACTTCAATCTTTCCTTAGCTGAAAAAAATTCCTAGAAGTTATGAATACATTTATATTTAAGGGGAAATTTTTTGTTTTGTTTTTATAAATTTGAAAGAGTGGAGTATCTGAAAATGGGAGTTTTATGCCACCTTTTAATCATACTGTTAACAAATTATATATTGGCTCTACTGAGACTAATTCAGAAAACAGAAATTCTCTAATGATAAGGTAGCATCTCATTCTTTTGTGTAAGCTGAGTTGTTAACCAATATTTAAGAGTTGGGTACGAAAGTGAATAATTACATATTTTAAATAAAACCAAACCTGTGTATATAATACATTTAAGTTACACATGTTATAATATGTTGACACTCACTATAAGGACTTTAAGGAAAATGCAGTCAAATGAGAAAAACAAAACAAAAAAGTTCCAAATCAATTGCTTCCCCCAATACAATGTGTTTTTTAACCAATTTTATTTTGTGGAAAAGACACAGAATGCAGCAATGGTTCTACAAGTACAATTTAATAAAACTTTTCCTATTCTCTGAGCTGTACAGCCATTTGCACCTCTCGCATTAACAGACTCCTTGTCCCATTAGGTTTCCACCTAATCTTTCAAATAACTAGTGCCAATTTGATCCCATCTAGACCAGTATTAAAATACCAGAACACTCAGTCTGGTGGTCTTCACTCATTAAGCTGCTTGACTTTAAGAAGACTTCAAGGGATTTTTTTTTTCAATTAGAGAGAAAAAAGATTTTATTATCATTTCAGATGTCCATCTGGTCCTTTGATAAAACACCCACATTTGACAAATGATATGTTTCTTCAAGAGGCTTATTGCATTCTTTCTTCCATGTTAAGTGTTTTAACTGTTGAAGTCACTGGCTATATCAAACAGGTTGACATGATTAGGTAAAAGAATAATAGATAGATTCATTTGAATAGAATTCCAAAAGCCATAGAAGTGAAAGATACCTTAAAACAGCAGTTTTCCATCTATGGGTCACAACCCCTTTGGAGGTCGAATGACCCTTTCATAAGGGTCATCCAATTCCTGCAAAATTACAGTTATGAAGTAACAATGAAAAAATTTTATGGTTGGGGACTCACCACAGCATGCAGCACTGAATTAAAGGGTTGTGGCATTAGGATGACTGAGAACCACTGCCTTAAAAAGTAGCAATGGCTATTGTATGAAGATTGTGTAATCAGTTGTACAATATCTATGCAAGGTCTAACTTTGAGCATATTTCAGGGTGGAAGAATGCAGAGGAGGGGCAAGGAAGATAGGTCAGAATGAAGTAATCTAAACTAGCGCTTGTTTTTCTTTGGCAGTCAGTGAATAATTGGCTTTTTTAATCAGAGTAAAGTTTTTTCTTTTTTTTTTAATGTGCTCAACTTGAATTAATTTGGAGGTTATTAGTATTCAGGGAAAATCTCCTAGATAATTGTAGAAAGTTTTATTCTTACAGAGTTGCTACTACTATTTTCTGATTTTAATGCAACCTGTACTTTGTTAAGAAAAATGGTGTTTATTACTTTACAGCTAGGTTGCTTGGACTCTGAGATTAATGCTGCATACACTTAGAAAAATGCCCAGCAGAAATAAATTCAGAAAACAATAACGCAAATTATTCTCATCTATGTAATAACTTCTTTAAGTCATGTCTTTTTTGTATGCTATGATTTCTAAAACTTGCTTCAAGAAATTAGTGGTTTAGTACTCAGCTGTCTCAATAAATATATTCTGATTCCTTTATTTCTTGGTGGACATGATTGTCTTTCTGCTATTTGAATTGGGATTTGAGATTACTACACCAGCAAGCAATTTCTTGGACAAATTACTGTTTGGACCACTTATGTGGAGGAAGGGAAGAATGTTTATTGCACTGTTGAACTGGCTAATGCTTCTATAGCCAAGGATTGCACCAGAGACCACTGTGCTGGGAAACAGTCCAAAAGAAGCTTTACACCTTCTGTTTTGAGTGACTTGTCTATGTACTGCAAACACATGTTAGTGTTCAGAGAGAACAGAGGAATCTATTTTAATAGCAGTGGGAAAAATTTAGCTACACGGGTTAGTAACTTTAACATCTCTACAAATTGTCAAAAATTTTTGCTTGAAATATAACATACTATTTATTCTCTATTAAAGTACTGTTATTCAACTTCATTTTATAATGATAACCATGCTTTTCCATATATAAATACAGTAATATGCTTTATTTCATATGAAATTTGGGCGCAGATTAGTTTTCTTTTAAAATGTTAACCCATAATCTCCCACCCAAAATATCATGCATAGTGTTAAAGCATACTATATAATTATTTTACCCCCTATGAAAATAGGAGGCAAAACTCAGAATTTACTATTCAGATGTAGAGAGAATTAGTCGTACTAGTTTCATGTTTTATAAAGGTAATTTCTAATACCCAATTAAAGATCAAATGTTCAAAATTCATTTGAAGGAAATAAATTGTTTATTTAATATTGAGTCTCTTAATGGTTTAATCAGTTGAAAGAACCACACAGGAGACCTTGGCCCTCAAAGTTATAGTAATCAGTGTAACTTTAAACTTGACCTCATGTGCTTAATTTTATGGTTGTTGTTGCTATTTTATATATATAGTAAAGCAACATCGATTCAACATCATTTAGGCTCACTGATGACATTATTTGAGTAGTTTAACCATTAACCATTGCCTCCATCCTTTGAGTTGATCCTCTCTCCTTAGCACGCACACAGTGTCCTCTCCGCCTCCTCAGGGGGATCTGAATGGAAAGAGTCCAGCTGCTCCTGTGGGTTCCACGGCTATAACTCTTTCCCGGAGTAGAATGCCTCCTTTTTCTCTGGGGGTAGCTCCTACAGAGCCAGAGCTCTTGTAATACTCAAGGCAGATACTTTTTAACTAGTTGAGCTAAAGTATTCTTCTTTTTTGATATGAATTCAGGGGACATGTTTGGTTTACAGTTTGTAGCTCGAAGGTTGTGTCAGAGCAACATCCCAAGGGTTCACCCACCTTGCATGGCTACAGGAAGCCCGGCGTCAACAGGGGTTTTAAATTTTGTCATAGGTGCTCCCGATGTTGATCAGAATTGTTTTATGGAATTTTTGATCAAAATATTCAGGCTCTGGCCAGTTATGCCTCAAGACCAAGAACGCAGCTTTCCTGGAAGCAGTAAGTCACACATCCCAGACCTTCTTGTCTGTCCTCACACTCCTGCTTCCCCATTGCTCTAGCTGAGTAGAAGCCAATTAGACATTGGATGGCCACCTAAAAGCTTTAAGACCCAGCCATTGTGAAAGTAATTAGAACTTAGTACAAAAGAATACGCATATTATTGGGATAGTTATCTGCCATGTCTCATGACCCTAAACCAAAGAACTAAGTTCTGTGAAGTGTTTGGATGTATATGAGCAGCCCCTGCACTACGCTTCTCCCTTCTTACCCTACCCCCCCCCTTAAAATATATCATTGTTTTAATAGATCTAACAAGCAGCCTGTGAAAATTCAACTTTTTATTACTGAAAACCGTGCCATCAATCAGCTATTCAACATTATGCTTAATTGGTACAGTTTTTCCATCACCTTTAGCATCTCTATTCTTTTTCATCCATCTCTGGTAAGCATTTAAATGTTTGATCACTATACATTTGCCTTTTCTTGATTTTGTATATAAGTTATATCTACAATATTTATAATTTTGTGACAGATTTAATTTCTTCAAATATCATGTCTTCAAACTCCATCTATCTGAGGCATGTATCAAGAAGTCATTTCTCCTATGGAATGAGTAGTATTGTACTGTAATACAATAATACAAGTGTGTGCGTAATAGTTTATCAATTCGTCTGTTGATGGCACTTAGTGTTCTTTAGCACATTTGCTTATGTAACCATTTTGTTTTCAATGATCATGCCAGGAAGGTGAACATTTCAGAATTCCAGATTATTAGAAGAAGGTGTTCTTGTGTTAATGGAGTAGAGGCCCAATGTTCATCTGCTACCTTGATACTAAGCCTATAAATATATGTACGTTGATCTATTTCCCTATCATTACATATAAATACATTTGCATATGTACATGCCTATATTTACACCTCTGTAGATGTCATTTGCCTCCTAGTTCTTTCCTTTTTAGATGTTCCACTATCATGTTCTGCCTTCATTCGAGTCTCACTAATTCCTCTCCATTATACTGCCCTTGATCAACCCCTACCAGGCACTTAACACCTTTCTCACCACTGATTTTAGATCCCTTGTTGTTCCCTTGTTTCTGGGTTTGTTAACATCCACTTCCTTTTCCTCACCTCCTCCTCTCCAGTGTCCCCCTGGAACCATTGTTCCCATTGTTTTCTCATCTGGATTGTTTATCCCACCAATTTTATCCAGATAGACATGCAGAAACAATAGAAATCACAAAAACAAGAGAGGACCAAAGAAAGCAGCAAAACAAAACAAAAGAAAACAGCAACAATAAAGATAATACTTTGAAATAGTTGAAGGTCTATTTGTTGACCTTTAGGAATATTCACCCATCAAGACTGATGAGGTGCCATGCGCTGACTCCACAGAATAATTTTGGTATTGCCTGGTGACTTCATTCTTTGCTCCCCTTCCTGTTCTGTTTCGTGCACTTAATGTTTCACCCTGGTATGGTGGGGTCAAATTAGGGATAATTCCCCACCCCCCCCCCACACACACACCGCCTCCCTGATCCAGTGTAGACCCCTATAATGCTACTGGTGAGTGAGGGACATCGTGTCTCATAGTGGGGCTAGCCCAATGGTCCTCTCTGTTCATTGGCTGTTCTGAGCAGAAATTTCGTTCCTTGAGTTTGGTGGACCAGGGTATACTCCACTCTCTCTTCCTCCACGTTACTTTGCTCCTTTGCGTTCTGATCAAATGTGCCCTCTCCCTGAGCTGCAGCATCAGTGCTGTCTTCTGAAGTGAATTCTTCCGGGTAGCTAGGGAACTGTTCACATATTTGTTTTAATGGAAGTTGTTACTTTTCTAGAATAAGATCCACTTCCTCATGATGTGTTACTGTTTTAATATATTGTTGGATTTTGTTTGCTAGTATTGTGTTGAGGAATTGTATATCCCTATTCATAAGATACATTGGCTATAATTTTATTTTCTTATCATTGTCTAGTTTTGATATCAGCTTTGATTTTACTTCATAAAATGAAATAGGGATTATATTTTCTTTTTCTATATTTGAATATGTTTCAATAGGATATATGCCAATTCTTATCTGAGGGACAAATCTACTAAAGCTATAGAAAACTCCAACAGATTAGTAAGGAAAAGATAACTACTCAATTAAAAAGTGGGTACATATTTCACCAAAGATGACATACAGACATAGTCAACAAACTATGAAGAAATACTCACAATCACTAGCTGTCTGTGAATTGCAAAACAAAACAATGAAATGTCATCTTTAACGATGATAGCCAACTACATAACAAAAACCAGAAAAGAATGACTGCGCAGGAGGCTGTGGAGAGATGGGAAAAGTCATGCACTGCTGGTGGGACTATCACTGTGTACAACCACTCAGAAAAGCAAGTAGCTCTATCTCAGCCAAGCGGGAATGGAGATTCCATATGAGCCCGCAGTACTTCTGTTGTGCAGATATCTAAAGAAGTGAGAGCCGTAGACAAACAGGTGCATATACACCACTGTCATTACATCAAGGTTCACAATAGCAAGAAGAAGGAAGCAATCCCTCAGGAGAAGAATAGATTTTAAAAAGCTGCGGCATAGACACAATGGCAAAAAAATAGATGAAACCACAAACCACTTTATGACATGAGTAGACCTGGAGAACTTTATGCTTTGTGAAATTGACCAATCACAAAAGAATAAATATTGATTTGTTCAAGGAGACCTATGATATAAGGGAAATCAAATCAAGAGAAAGGTTTTCATACCAAAGGGAACAGACTCTGGAGACTGCCACATAGGGGAGGGTAAAGGAGGGAAGATAAAGCAATAAACCAGATGACGGAGGTGTTAACTTGGGTGATGTGAAATATGGCAGGACAACAGAGGGAGAAGAGAAATGAAGGGTGGGTCAAAGGGAAACTATTTGGGGGTGGGGATGATTTGTAGTTTAAGCTGTTAAATACAGAGTTGTTTTGACATGAAAATTCCTACCTAATTTATATATTTTTTAAATGTAAGAATGTGTTAAAAAAAGTTTGGTAGAATTCTCTAGTGAAGCTATATGGCTCAGGAATATTTTTGCTATCAGGTTTTTAATCACTGATTTGATCTCTTCACTTGTCAAAGGTCTGTTGAGACTGCTCATTTCCTCTTCAGTCAGTTTGGATAAATTTTTGAAAGCATTTGTCCCTTTCATCTAGGCTCACTAGTTCGTTATCAGGTCTTATTCTTTTAATGAACTAGCTGTGTCTAAATATCAGTCTGCAGTCTTGAGTAAGGCTTGGACAGCTAATTGCGTGTTTGGCAGGTCAAATCCACCCGTAGTGCCCATGGGGAGAAATGTGTGACTGTATGCTTCCATAAAGATTTACAGCCTCAAACACCCCAAGCAGAGTCCATCACACTGAGTTTGCTTTGACTTTTAGATAACAGTCTAGGATTCCAGTAAAATCTTGCATCCCATCCAAACATTCCAGATACCTGGGGTTCATCTCATCCTATTGCGGTTACTTGTTTTTATTGACAGTGAACTTAAAAAAAACCCAAACAATAAAACCTCAAGTGACATTTACCTTTACCTGAAAACAAAACAAAACAAAACAAAACCCACTTCATCTAGGGGCAAATCATTTTCCCCACTGATAAACGAAAATTGTAGGTGCTAGAATAGTATTTTCTTCACAGAGTTGACACAATTTTCATTCCAGGAACAGCTTCTGGGGTAGCCTCTTATAGTCCATTTTTTTACCTCTGTACCTCAATATCTTCAATGCTGACACCGTTTCTCAGAAAGATCAGAAATGAGGGGTTTTATCTACTCTCTGACTCTTCTGTGGATGTATCTTAAAAATGTGTCTATCTGAACCAGATTATGGGAAGTAGGAGTTTCACTGCTCTTTTCATGGCGCAGTGGGTTACACACTGGGTCGCGAAGCACAAGGTCTGCAGTTGGAAACCACTAGGTGCTCTTTGAGAAAAAGATGAGACTTTCAACTCCTATAAAGAGTTGCAGTCTGTGAACCCCACAGGGGCAGTTCCAGCCCATCATGTAGAATCAATTCAGTGGGAGTGGGTTTGGGCTTTTGTTTATTTGGGTGACTATCTTTGACAAAGCAATTGTTCAAAAACTGCCTCAGCAAGTCATTTTTGGGAATCAACAACCAGCCATGTCCTCGATAATCTCACATTTAGTTTGAAAGCTGATGATAATTTTGACCCCATCCCCACTGCCCAAGGCGAGTCCTTATGGTTTTGTGATGCCCCCTTCCAGGTTGTCAGTATTAGTTCATTAAATCCCTTCTGGCAACTTCAAAAGTCAGGTATGGAGCAGCACATGGGAATTTCTTTTCATAAGCCAAAGAAGAGTATTCCAAAATTTACATGTAGTTTCAACTTTTTCATGAGTCTTTACTCTATGAGTAGTATTCTTGGATATTCTTCTTGATTTATGAAGAAATCATCTTGTCATTGAAAGTCAAGTGCCCACCTATGCAGAAGAATTTGGAAATTAAGTGTATTGGTCTATGGGCTCATATCAAATAAAAAGATAACATGATGCTACTAACATGTCATTGAATTGATTTCAACTCCTATTGGCTCAAAAGAGTAGGTAGACGTGCCCATGTGGGTTTATGAGGCTGTAAACCTTTACGGAAGCAGAAGGCCTCCTTATTTCCCACGGAGTCACAGGTATGTTCAGATGACTGACCTGTCGTTAGCAGGCCCAAAATGCAAGACACTGTGTCCCCACTACTCTTAATAAGATTCTGCAGAAATATTTAATTCCTATAGCCTTACAATGGAGGTTTATCAATTGACCAATCAGAGTGTATCTCACTTTTGAAAATAAGATCATTTGTTAGAGTAAAAACAAAAATACGTTAATGTTGAATTATCAAAATGTCATGATAAACAACTATTCAATAACATGGTTAATTTAGCCAATACAGTAGTTTATGAGGAAGATGAATGTGAATAAAAGTAAGAAGAAGGTACTGTTTCAGTATTAGAAACATTACTATTTACATGATTTTTTAAAGAAAATAAAGACCCCAAACTTGACACAGTCTAAAGGAAAGTTCCTTAAGTCCTCATGAAGAAAACAAAAGATTTTATTGAGTGTCTGAACTCATGCAACCCAAAAGATGACTTACTCTAAGCACTTAGATATAATATACTGTGAAAAAAGGACATGCTGACATCAGTACCCACATTCTTCTTCCTTAGGAACTGACAGTTCTTAACCAATGGGCCAAGGAAATTATAATTCAGGATAATGCAGACTCTCACTTAGAGCTCTTGTCTGCACTTTCTCTGGATGTTTTCTCTGGGTCTGTATTGCTCCTTCACGGAGAAGCATCATATGCTTCCTGGTGATACATCAGGACATTGTCAGTGGTCTTTGGAGTTAAGCATCACTTCCTTCTTAGCTTTGGATCATGCCATAGACTTGACAGTAGTTAACTAGGTGGGCACTGTGACTTTCCCTGAGCTACACCGTTAAACATGATCTGCATGGTTCTGCTATACAGGAGAAGCCGGGTGAACTCTAGCTCTTGAGCATGGTTTAAAAAGCTTATAGTGAGTCTTTGGTGTTTTCTTGGCTATGAAATGGCCACAGGACTTGGGAAGCCAAAAAAGGAATTAGGCTCAAAACTTTGCCATTTCACCTTCTTTGTTTGACACTTGGTTCTTAAGAGCAGAATTTGGCATGTGTGAAATCTAATCATTTCTTTGTAGGCTTAGAAAACTCAAAAGGAAGTGCTAACTTAGATGAAACCTGAGACATTTTTAGTGATATAGGACATCACTGTCCAGGGTTTAGAACACCACAATGAAATATAAAGAGTAAAATGTATTTTATTATTTGACTTTTTCCAAGAATAACAGATAAATTATCTTTCCTGGCAGTATTAGACCAGGGCATTTTGACCTTCCCTTTTCCTTTATAGAGGTGCTGGTGGAAATGTTTAAAAATTCATCTCAGAATTTTAAATCCTTTTATTAAAGGTTCATACAATTCATATCACAATCCATACATATATCCATTGTGTTGAGCACACCTGTACATATGTTGCCATCATCATTTTAAAAACATCCTCCCTTCCAACTTACCTAGTTCTGTTTTGATTTGAAGACATGAATATTATATATATATATAATATATATATATAGGATAATTTGAAATGAAAGCCCACAGATGACTCCTTTAGTAGGTCACATACACATATGTGTGCCCCATCTGAAAACTGACGCTGGAGACACTTACCACTGGATATATTGTTTCAAAAGATCTTGTGCTCTCTAATTTTATCAGTTTTCCATGAATGAAATCTGGTGATATAAATAGAAGGGCATGAATGGAGGTTTTGTGCCTCTTCCAACCTGTCTACCCAAATCCAAAAAACAATATGTATCTTCAGCTTGTGTGTGTGTGTGTGTGTGTGTATTTCTGGTGCTAAAGGAGAAGGTCTAGCGAGCAGCATCTTAGCCAGAGCTATTTTAGATCAAGGGCAAGAAACCAAGCAATGCCTAATGTCCTTCCCAATTATATTCATCTAAAAGGAGCTAAGGTCTTGTCCCTGTGATATCAATTTATGATGCAACTTACTAACCAGTAGTAGTTACTCAGATTAAATATTTATAGGAAGATTAAATGATGTGGCAAACATTAACTGAGTCACGTTACAGATTTTTATCCCTCTACGGAGCCCTGGTGGCTTCGTGGCCTCTCAGTGGGGCTGCAAACCACAGGGGCAATCAATTTTGAAACCGCTGGCTGCTCTGCAGGAGGAAGACGAAGCTGTCTACTCCCATAAAGATCTGTAATGGTGGGAACCCTAGAAGGCATCTCCACCTGCTCCACAGGCACAGGACGAGTCAGAATTGACTCAATGGAAGTGAGTTTAAGGTTGTTTTGTTTGTTTTAATGCATCTAAAGTATCAGGCTGTACAATCAACCAAATAAACCACGCTTTAGACTCTGTTGACCATGATTGCTAAGTATCCAGTCACACATATGTCCTTATTTATCACAAATCAGTCTTAGAAGACATATTTTAAGTACATGTTTTGAAATGAGCCTAAAATTAATGAAAATACATTGCAGCAGATGATCATATCTTATAAAATCACTAATGGATGAAATTATATGTTTACAAATACATTATTTTATTTTACTCCATTTTTATAATCAAAAGTACTAGAATGTATAAATGTTACATTTTAATATTTCTTAAATATGTGCTACCTAGAAGAAAGACACTTACTAAGTAACATATAAGGAACTTGATAGTTAGGGCTGTGGAAATTAAAATATTAAAATAAACAGTTAAGTAGATCATTAAGAATGGCAATCATGAGTTATGCTCTCTGTGGAACTCTTTCAAATGAGTAATTTGGAGGTTTATAGACTCTGAAGAAATATTAGAAATGTTTTTATCAGTTCATTAATGTTTAAACCATATTACTCATGTGTAATTAAAATTATGTTAACATCTACTAGTGCATTTTCCAATATTTTTCAGGTCTAGGCAACAACAAAGAGAAACAATTTTTTTAACCTGGATAAGTAATGTCTCATAGTTCTTCAGCACTGCAATGTTCCGTGTTGGGATATTCAAAAGCCATGATGTCAGAGTTTACTGATTAGTTTATTTACCACTGTTGAATGAATGAACGTATGTACCACCTATACTTACAGTACTGTGAGGGGGTGGATGGTTTGAACTGGCAACCTTTTGGTTAGAAGCTGAGCACTTTATACCATCTAGGCTTTTATTATTCCTTAGTTTAATGCTGCTTCCACAGTCAACAGTTTCTATTCTGAGATTCTCTAATTCTTTGACCAAGTTCTCAATGGGGGGAGGTACAGGTTTCTCTTTCCGGACCCCCGATTTGGTTGCCCTGATTCTTGGCTAACAGGCTGCATTGCTTACTTATGTTTCCAGGAGAGATTCTACATTCCATGAAATCTAGTGTGAAAAACTCAGCTGAGAGAGAAAATGTTTAGAGAAAACTCTTGAAGTCCAATGTTAACCATTGATTCCTTAATGTACTTGAAATGTGCTTGACCTACCTTGGTTTCAGTCTTATGGCTAGGAAGTTGTTTGAACTCATAAGCTTGAGTGTCTGAGAATCAAGGCCTTTTCCTCTCATATTGTAGCATTGGCAGGTGTGGTAGGGAATTGTGTGAAAGGACAATCCTGGTGGTACATTAGCTGAAAAATGCTGCTGGGGATATTTCCATATCACCTTTGTAAGATGTGAAAATTTCCCATTACATTTATTGCAGAAAATACTCTATATACACTAAGAAAATGATAATATAAAAAGCAAACTTCCTTCTACTTTCTCAACCTGTTTCTCTTTACATTTTTTTCTCCAAAGTGATTAACTAAACTATCATTCAAAAGGATTGGCTCCTATCCCTCACTCACTCAGTGCCATGGAGTGGACGCTGACACACAGAAACCCTGGAGGCAGGGTTACAGCTGTCCCTATCATTTTCTACTTGTTCTAGGAGGAGAAAGTCCCTAAGTTGCTGCCCCCTTTGTCTTTGTATTTTCCCCCTTTACTTCAACGAAGTTTATACTTCTCAGTTTAGTTGTAAGCATCTCCACTGTTTCAGGCAAGGTGTGGTTTGGGCAGTGAAAATCATATGGACATGCTTGATGGGCTCTTTCATATCTCCTCCAAATCTTCCTTCTCCATGTGTCTCCTGCCATGAGCAACCCAGAAAAATTCAACATTTGCACAAAGCTCCCAAACCCTTCTCTTGCCCCCAATCACCATTTCTCTACCAGCCCAATCCCCACCCCCTTTCGGAGCCTAGATCAAATCTTCTCCCCTATGAGGTCTTTTTCTATTGCCCCAAATAGTTCACCTTTCCCCAAGAACCTATCACATTATGAACATAACTGTATTTGAAAACTCAACACACTCCCTTGTAATTATCTGTTCTCTACTTTTTCTATTAGAATGTTAGCCCCATAGATTTGTTGTTTAATTTATCTTTATAGCCCAAGCTCTTAGCTTGATTTTCCTGGTGTGAAATATAAATTATATGTTTTTAATGAATCCTCTACAAGAGTACTTCAAAAATGTCGTGGGAAAAGTACCTTATCTTTTCATTTCATTTTTAATGAACCTTTTGATGCCCTCTCATTAATGTAATATAACTTTTACTGCTCTAACAGGGCAGTTACAATGGTTGTTTTAATAACAGATTTTAAAAGTTAACATGCTTTGGTATGTTATAAAATGTGCCAACCTGCTCCCTTCAGGGCTTACTTCCCCCCCAAAGTCAGGAGCTTTCATAGCAATTTTGTTATACTGCCACCAGGTGACACATCTGTGAAACTGCCTGAAGATATTCTGTTCTTGTTGCAGCTTTTGCGTACATTGCTGGTGAGGGAACCTCTCTGAAAACTTTGGAAAACTCATGCTTTGGCTGTTTCTACATTTAAAAATTAATTGATAGTATTAAAAGAGAAAATAGTTATCAATTTTGATGAAGTATCAACCCCTAACTATCCATTTATTTAAAGATTATCTGGTCATATTTTCATATTCATAATTATCTGATAAAATGCTCATATGCTATATAGTCAACTTAACTTTTAATCATAAGTTTATAATGGGTGCATTCTGTATCCTATCCCTAGGTTTATGTAAGTCGTGTTACTTAATCGGCTCACAAACAGAAAGAAAAAGGTAGCGGCAAGCTTTCTGATGGACAGAAAAACTAGCTTTGGCATTTCCCTTTAATTTTGCAGTTGGGGTGTAGTGGCAGTCTTGAGAATCTGGCGACCCCCACCAGCTGTGATTACACTGTGATAACCCCTTCTGGACTGCTTTACTCACTCCCTTACTCACTCACTCATTTGTTCACTCAACATCAAGTACCAACCAATACAAGAGGTCTTTCCGGACAATTCTATCAAAAAATCACAACAGAAAACCATATTATACCCATCTACCCTAGGGGATTTCCCCTATTAAGGCAGTAAAGCCCATGAGTCTCTTCCTTCATGACTGTATTACTCTCACCTAGAAGACTCCTGGGTATATATCTCAGGTTCTTAATACATATCAATTAGATGAATGGATAGTATTGCATTTAACTAGAATATATTAGAATTTAACCTCGGTTTTCAGTAAATTGCCTTCTCAGTTAGATGAGAGTTCTTAGCCAACCCTTATGTTGCTATTGTCGTTTGGTGCCTTTGAGTCGGTTCCAACCCACAACTATCTTATGTGCAACAGAATGAAACACTGTCTGGCCTTGCACCATCTCGACATTAAGATTTGTTCTCCACCTTAAGAGTTACAGAAATCATTATGTTGATTTGGTTTTACATTTTCACTTTTATGAGAATAAGATATGATAATTCCATATAAAAATCTAAAAACAGTACCTTTGGATAAGTGTAAAGCTACCAAAATAATACGATGCAGGGTTTAGTTGGCAGAGTATCCTCTTAGAGTCAGTGAAACATAGTTTTGAGTGTATTCTACATACCAGTAATTATACTAGGCATTAGAGGTACACAAGGTAGACAAAATGAATGTAGAATCTGCCATCACAAAGCTACTTTGGCTCCCACACATCTATAATACTCCTATAATACTATAATACTCCCACACATCTTCTGGACAAGAGGAAAATTAAGTGACATTATATACTGCTATTTGAACTGGCCAAGATTGATATAATAAATAATAATGGTAGAGTTGAAATTTTTAATAACTTTTCAAAAATATTTCATATAATGGCTCAAGCTTTTCTGAAATAGGCATTGAAGAGTAGTGATTATATACTCATAGTTAGTACCTGAGTAGCTGTATTAGTCTGGGTAGACTAGAGAAACAAACCAGGGAGACGCATGTGTATAAGAAATATCTTTGGGGCTGAGCCTCGGTGGCGTAGTGGTTGTGCACGGGACTGGGATGGAGGTTCGATTCTAGCCGCATGGAGCAAAGCTGGGCCTCCTACTCCTACCACCTGAGGGCAGTTATGCAGCCCCCCCCCAAAAAAAAAAGAAAGAAAAATCTTTATATAAAGAGTAATTCTATATTAAGGAAACATTCCAGCCCAATTCAGATCAAGTTCATAAGTCCTATATTAACCCATATATCCTAGACCAATTTATCATGTCCTCTTCAGACTCACGAAACACATGCAATGATGCCATATACAGGAAGTGAGTAGGAGGTCTTGTGGATCCAGTAGTGTTGTATGCCCCTCAGTGCTGGCAGTGGTCTCCACGTGGCTCTTCCAGCTCAGGGCACTCGCGTAGCTCCATGTCTCTTTCAGCTGCAATGTAGTGAATGTGTATCCCACCACCAGCCACCAGTGAGCTCTTTATCTTCTTCACATCTGGGCAGTCATGTGCTTATGTTAATTTTATAATTGAAATGTACGGGTGGAGTCTGGCCTGTTAATCTGGAGATAGCCATTGAGTAGCTGATGAGGCCTCTGTGTGGGCATGGCTTTCACCTGAGACTCCTGGGAAATCTCGCGATATTTCCCTCATGAAGATGAGAAGCTATCTTCCCCAGTTGTTGGGAGTTAGTTTCAGAGACGATGAATCACGGACAAGACAAGCTGGCAGCATTTGAGAAGCTGGAGGAGCCGGCGGAGAGACCACACAGCTTTGCCCTGATGGAACCAGACCTCTGAAGCTGGGGCGACCAGATGGAGACCTCTGCCAGTGATTAGTTGCTTCTGTGGTTGAGCCCTGGAGGCAAGGTGCCCTGCCAGCACCGGGATTCTGCACCCACTGACCTGTGACTTCGTGAGTTGGAAGAAGACTTTATAGACTGATTTCGGGCATATGGGTTAATGCCGGACTTATGACTTTGAACTGGACTGGGCTGGGATGCTTTCTCCGTGTTCCATTCCTTTTGTATATTAACCTTTTCCTTATACCTATATGTGTGTCTCTGAAATTTTGTTCCTCTAGGTTGGGTTTTTTTTTTTTCATTGCCCTTCCTTCACAACACTGAATCTTCAAAGAAACCCTCTCATTTTAAATGGCTGATGAACTGCATGGACATCAGGTCCACCTCATTAATCTTTAAAACATATGGTGCTAAATGGCAGCCACAAACACAGCATCTCCAAATGAGTTCATCAAGCTGCAACCTGAATGACTGCCTGCAGTTCACCCTTTCACTAGCAAGTCACAAATTGACAGCAGATTATGCAACTGCTACAGAAACACAAAGAGTTAAACACTTGACTGCTAGATAAAAGGTTGATGGTTTGAACCCACCCAGAGATGTCTTGAAAGACTGGCTTGGCCCTCTGCTTCTGAAGACACACATCCTGACCTGGAGAAGCCTCGGGAGCAGTTCTGCTTGGGACATGAAGTCACCTGAGTTGGAATCCACTCCCTAGCGACTCATAGCAGCAACATGGGTATTGTTAATATGCAAACAAGAAAAAAATGAAAGTTTTATCATTCCTTCCTTCATATTTATTATAGCTTATTATGCCCGACAGTTTTATCTTTCAATACCATCTTATCTTGCTTTTCGAGTTAAAATATATTAAGTAATCATCTTTTCCTTAGTGATGTGAATCTTCTTTTAAAAATATATAACACATCATTTGGCATTAGGACATATGAAATTAGTTCCCTAAGACTCTAACTAATGGATTTCCAATTAGGTTTGTCATTTTCACATTTTTTCTGTCTCCTTTTTAAAAGTTTTAAATTGTCTGAGATGATTGAAATTACTGTTAGACTTTAAGGTAAAATAATATTTGCACCAAAAAGAACAGTTGCTGTTTTTCAAATGAAATGCATTTTAATTTTATCCACTATAAAATTTTAGCATAACATTAATTTTAATCAATATAAGTTATTAGAAACCATGAACTAGAGAAGAAACAACATGATGCCTTAATTAACCACACATCACCTACTATGTTCAAAGAAGGTAAATAATAAAATCCTCTCTAGATGGGGGATCCAAAGTTGTCTACCAAGACACCTCACCATGCATATCCTTGATCACTTCCTATCTACAGAATACCTGTAAGGTCCTGACCCCTATGTGCACATTGTCTAGAGAATAAAAAGTCATGAACTAATCTGCTCATGGGAGTGCAGACACCTAAAATGTGCAAGCTTTAAAGACAGACTGCTGCACTAATACAAATATTGGTTCTTTCATGTGATCAGTGATCTTCACTAAGAACCAAACATAGATGTCTCATCTGTCAAATGGAAGTGAATGATTGTCCTTACCTGAAAATATTTTGTAGACAAGCCAGTCAGGGTGTAGTGTAGCAACAATGAAACATGCAATTTCCCTCTAGTTCTTAAATTCTTCCCCCCTCCACCCCCCACTATCATGATCCCAATTTTAACTTACAAATCCAGCTAGACTAGAAGCTGTACACTGGTACAGAAAGGAACAGGAAACACAGAGAATCCAGGATACATGATGCCTTTAGGACCATGGTGAGAATGACCATATAGGGAGGGTGGAGGAAAGGTGGTGTAGAAAGGAGGAAACTGATCATAAGGTTCTACATATAGTCTCCTCTCTGGGGAACAGCAACAGGGAAGTGGGTGAAAGGAGACATCGGACAGTGCAAGACAAAATAATAATAATTTGTAAATTATCAAGGGTTTATGAGAGAGGGAAGAGCAGAGAGGGAGGATAAAAGTGAGAAACTGACACGAAGGACTCAAGTAGAAAAAAAGTGTTCAGAGACTGAAGAAGGCAACAAATGTGCAAATGTGTTCGACAAACAATGGATGTTTATGTACAGATTTTGATAAGAGTTGTATGATTTTTTAAAAAACGACTACAATCATACATCCATTGTTTTTGAGAATGGAGCATAAATGACTTATATAAGTATACCAAAAAATATTTTGTTGGGTATGAAGCTAGGTGATGCATGCAAAGGACTTAGCTATTGTATCTACTTGTAGATGCTGGACAGATGTGACCTATGATCATGAAAATCGGGAGCCATAGTGACAAAGAGGTTAAAGGCACATCTGCTAGTCACAATGTGCCAGTCTGAAGCCACCAGCAGGACCATGGAAGAAAGATAGGGAATTCTGCTTATCTACTGTTTTCTTAGGCTTTAAAAAGAAGCCCTTGAGGCTTTGGGAAGTATGTATTGTGATAACCATGAAGTCAGCAGTTTGAACCTTTCAGTCTCTCCTCAAGAGAAATATGAGACTTTCTGTGCCAGTTAAAATGTACAGCCTTGGAAACCCAATGTGGCAATTCTACTCTTACCTACAGGGTCATCGGGTCACCATGAGTCAGAATTGAATTGATGACGGTGAATTTGTGTCTGATGAGTTTGAATCTACTCCACAGAATGAGTTTATGGGTTATCATCATTATACTTCTCCTTACTTGAAGGAACCTTGGTGGTACCATGGGCTAAGTGATGGGCATTCAACCATAAAGTCCGCAATTCAAACCCATCAAGCACCCCACTGTGGGTGCCTGTGAAGATTCACTGTCTCACAAACCCCATGGGGGCACTGCCACTCCACTAAGAGGGTAGATATGGCTCAGAATTGAATCGACAGCTGTGAACCTTTGCCCTTGAAAAGCTATTTGCATAATTTTAGAAATGCATGGAGAAACATTGCCAGAATTCAAGCAGAATTCAAGCTAGTGGAGGGTAGGATCACTATCAGAAGGGAGACAATCAAACAAACAATAAATGTTCACCTCTCAGTACTGTGAAGAAAATGAAATGATTTGATGAAGCACAGTTGGAAAACTCAGAGTGTGGAATCTTGCAACACCAGATGGGATGGTTCACCTCTTGAAGGGGTGATGTGTAACTAAGATTGAGTTCATGGACATCAGTCAGCCTTGCACAGATGTCAGGAAAGAGCGTTTCTCACAGAGGAAGCAGAAAAGGTTGAGGGCATAATAATAAGACAATGTGTCTGGGGTGAGACAAACAACCACAGAAGCCATGAAGGTTAGGAGAGCTGTTGGACAAGGTCAAGGGAATGGACACACATCCACCACCTCCAGTGGATTCAGTAGGCCAGGAGGGAGTTTGAAGTTCTTCTGCAGTTAGAGGGAATCCATGTGAAGCTTTTTATCATCAGTATATGTTGGACAAGTCAATGCCAGCAGTGGCAGCAGAAATAAAAGGGGGAACAGATGGCTTAAACGGTAAGATGATAAAACTACTTGGATGGGCAGTTCTCAACTAGTAGGTCATGACCTCTGTAGGGCTCCAAGGACACTCTCACAGGGCTCTCTGAAGGCCAACAGAAAACACATATTTCCAATGGTCTTAGGAACTGAGACACCGCTCCTCTATCCCTCCCCCAGGTGGTTCCGCCCACCTGCAGATGTACCCAAATATGAGCACCCTGTGTGAAGACTGTTACCCATGCTACACCATGCTTACAGGCATGTAATATTCAAGGTTTGTGATTAGAAATAAAAACTTCTCAATATATAATTACATATTGTTTTGTGATTAATCACTATGCTTTAATTATGTTCAATATGTGACAATGAAAATACATCCTGCATATCAGATATTTACATGATGATTCATAGCAGTAGCAAAATGGCAGTTATGAAGTAGCAATGGAAAATAATTTTATGGCTGGGGTTCAGCACAACATGCGGAACTGTATGAAAGGGCTGCGGCATTAGGAATGTTGAGAACCACTGTCTTAGACTGATGCACAAATTCAATGCAATCTTTATCAAAATCTCAGCTGGCTGAAGGTTTTGAAAACAAAGTCATAAAATACATATGGATATATAAAGCAATAAGAAGAGCTGAACTAATCTGTGGACAAAGAAAGGGGGATGACTCACAGGTCTGGACTTCAAAACACACTTCACAGCTACAGCAATCAAGACTATGTAGTGCTGGTAATCTATGTAGAATCAATACAGATCAGTGTCACTTAGCAGAGTTCAGAAATAAACCAGTGTACTAATGGCCAATAACTTTTCAAAACAGATGCCAGAATAATTTAATGGAGAAAAAAATTGTCCTTATAAGAAATGGTGCTAGGATGACTGACTGGCCAATGACTTGTGAAGAATGGAGTTCGACCTCTATCTCACCATGTACAAAAACCAACCAAAAAAAGCATAAATATAAATGCTAAAACATAAATTCTTAGGTGAAACAATAGATGTACACTCTCAGACTTTGGATTAGGGAATACTTTGTTAGATAAGAAACCGAAAGCACAGAGACCAAAAAAAAAGTGAATTGGGTTTTATAATGTTTTCTTTTTTAATGTCATGTGTTCTCTAAACATTATCAAGAAAGCGAAAGTACACCACTCAGGATAGGGGAAATAATTGGCAAATCATATATATGATTAGGGATTTATAATTTAAGATATATGAAGAATTCTTTCAACTAAACAAGGATACAGGGGGTGAGCCCTGGTGGTGTAGTGGTTGTGCACGGGAATGCGACCCACTGGGTTTGAGGTTCAAATCCAGCAGCAAGACTGGGTCTCTTACTCCCACCACCAGAGGGTAGTGATACCCCCAAAACCAAAACAAACAGAAAAACAATGATACAACGTAACACAAATATCTCATAAAAGGGTTAACAAATAGTCAATTTTCACACTAAAAGATTCTCAACATTATTAGTTATTAAGCATATGTGCAAGTTATTGCAAAAAAAAAACTATTAAAGGAAAAAATAAGGGTTCCTTGGGGGTAGGTTGGGGAAGAAAGGGGATAAAGAGGAACTGATATCAAGGAGATTAAGATGGAAGAAAATGCTTTGAAACTCATTGTGGTAGCAGTTGTACAATACTGCCTGAGATGTTTGAACTATGGAATGTTATGATATCTGTAATAGCTCCCAATGAAATGATTAAGAACGTAAATAAAAATCACACCATTGAGACAAACCACTGTCTGCCAAATAAAGTGGTTAAAATAATAATAATAATAATAATAATAATAATAATAAAATAGTGAATGTTGAGAATTTGGAAAAATTAGGGTCCTCTTACATGGGTAACCAAAAACAAACACACAAAGATAGCAGCACAAAAAGCCACTGCTATCATGTCAAATAAGACTGGGAGCAACCCTGCTGTTGAGTACATGATGAAACCATTAATTAACTAGAAAATAGAAGAGAAAAAAGTTTAGAATGAATAACATTTGAGAAGTATGTTTTGGTACCCTTAGTCATAGAGGGTTTATGACTGTAAAGCTTTATAGCCTGACTATTCATAATTAATTCTTAATAAAGAATTATATTCACATTTTAATTAACAATATTAAAATTGCAAAATGATGGACTCTTCCTTTAAAAGGGCTATTGTTAGTTTTGATTTTAGTGTGTTATATTTTATAGTTGTTTATATGGAACTTGAGCTTAAGCTTCAGGAATATTAAAACTCTATTTGTTTTGCTTACTTTTAAAATAAATGCAGAAATTGTGTTATGTCTCCTAAGGTGTGATGATACTTATTGAATTATGCAGTAAACCCAAACCAGCCTCACTGTCACAGAGTCCATGGCAGCTCGCAAGGACCCTGTAGAACTGAATTGAATCACCCCGTGGGGTTCCACGGCTCGGACTCTCCAGGACATTATAAAGGCTGATCTTCCTTCCATGGAATAGCTGGTGGTTTCGAACAACTGACCTTGTGGTTCGCAGCCCAAAGCATAGACCATTTTGCCACCTGGACTCCTTCAGATATGCAATCGATAGTTGATATATGAGTTTTAAAGCTGTGGAAGTGAGGAAGGGCTGGAGTTTTAGGGTTTGCCATAGCAGCTTGAAAGTGCTACTACAAATATTGAGAGTGTGAAATTTCTTCGGGAACAAAATGTAGGCAGACCTGAAACCCTGCCTAATATTGAAGGAATGGTCAAATGAAGAAGCTATAATACAGTTTGGCTCCTCAGAAATGTCTTTCATGTCTATATCCTTACCTTCTCTGCTTTAAGAAATAATTTGGTATGAAAGCAGGGATGAAAAAAAAAACAAGTTTTGGGAAAATGTTTTAAACTTTCCAAAAAGACACACAGAAGAGGAAAGTATATTTGCTGCTCTATGTTATGGGATGATTAAATCAACATCCAGGTTACTTGATTTTGAGAGCTGGATGGTCACTATCCTTGTCCATTGGTGACTGTGAGTTCATGCTCTTGATGTACATCCATATTCCCCCTTTACCACGAAAGATAATGTCTGTAGTTTAGACTTATACAAGCCTGTGCTATATCTGTGTAGATTTAACTATCATGTCTTAAATTGCTAGTCACCAATAATATTCCCATCAAAAAGGTGTATGTGAGTATCTAATCTATTGATTCTTCCATCTCAGTAACATCAGATATACTTTAAAACTCATGACTCTGCCCCATGGTTGTTAGCCAAAAATAAGCACCCATTCCATTGGCATGTGATTTTCCAATACACTACTATGTTTTCTAATAATCTAAGTCAGTGGTTCTCAGCCTATGGGTCACAACCCCGTTGGGGGTTAAATGACCCTTTCACAGTGGTCTGTCCGATTCTTAACAGTAGCAGCATTACAGTCTTGAAGTAGCAATGAAAATAATTTTATGGTTGGGGGATCACCACAACACGAGGAACTAACTGTATTAAAGGGTCTGGACATTAGGAAGGTTGAGAACCACTGCAAGCTGTCAAAGTTGTTAACAGAGGTTACCCTCCAAGATGATTTTTATTGGCAATGCATTTTCACATTCAGGAGAGGGAGGGAGGGAGAGAACTTTCAGAGATGCAAACATTGAATCTGGAGAGGGCTTTGCTTGGGCAGAGGCAGGAAGTGCGCAAATGCTGCCGGCGGGGGAGAGGGGGGGGCGGCAAGCACTGGAAGAATGCGCAACTCCTCCCTTTTATAGTGGAGTAGATGGTGACATCATCACATGGGCATGACCAGCATGGAACTGTGCCAGGTACAAGAAACAACACCATTAGTATGAGTGATTTGCCAAAGGTCTACAAATTTAATTCCAGTTTTTAGTTGACTTTGGTATTTGGTAAAGGGCCTTTTGCCAAAGAGTGAAGCCCAAGTCTCACCTGGTAAGGATTTTTATTTTCAACCTTGAAATTTTTTCAGAATATTATGTCACAATTCATATATTTTTCCATAATCAGAAAACATGCAACAAAATAACTATTCTTTTAAAATTTAACTAAGTATTAACATATGATAATGAATAATAAAAGCCGATTAACCATGTGAATACACTTATGCTAGGCTCATAGCTACTTTACATATTAATCATCTGTAATAATCCAAAACCTTAAATAAAATAAAATAATAACTGGAGCTGAAACTGCCACCTATTGAGCATCTTTTGTGTGCTGGAACTGGAACATCTATTTTCTCAGTAACACACACACACACACACACACACTAGTGAATTAGAAGTTAATTATGCTATTGTTGATAGCATTGATTATTATGACTATCTTTCTCCATCTTTACACCTTCCCTCCCTCCATTCTTTTTTCTTTCTTTCTTTCTTTCTTTCTTTCTTTCTTTCTTTCTTTCTTTCTTTCTTTCTTTCTTTCTTTCTTCTTTCTTTCTTTCTCAGGGATTGTGCCTGATAGAGGCAGCAATTAACTCACAGTCTGATTCAGCCTGAATAGAACCCCTATCTTGTCTGTCTCTCAGCTGTAAAAACTAGAGTTTTACCAAAGCTCTCTCAATCTGTGGCTCCTTGGTTTTAAGAATTAATGAATGTAAAGCTCTTTAAATATACTAAGTATTTGCATCTGCTGCTCCCATTTCTTCTTCCATAATGTCCTAATGATACTCATCTGGGAGAAACTGGAGCGCTGCTCCTCCATGTTTTTTTTTTTTTTCCATATAGGAGTCTCAGAAAAAAATGAGCTTTCCTCTTAAAAGCCCTTTTTACTCCTCTTCCCCTTATCCCATTGATCTATGGACTGGGAGGACTTCTGGATCAGCCCTGCGGATTTTACTTCGCCGCTGAGTTCTTGCTCACTAAATCCTCTGGGATCAAAGAACCTTCAAGCTCCCCCCCCCCTTGTTAATCTTCAGTGGCTCACACACAGCAGGGGTTTTGTAAACATTTCTAGATTGATTGAATAAACTCAGGAACGAATTAACCTCACCACCCCATTCCCCAGCTCTCTGTATAACTCCTGTGGTTCTATGAATAAAACCTTCTTCTAAGTTTTTGAAGGATGCTCTCAAAAATAATCTCTCCCTCCAAGAAGGTCATTCTCAGGGTATCATTGTTCTTTCTTTTGTCATGCTGTCTCTGCCCCTGATTATAGAAGGGAAGCTTGCATGAGCCAGTCTGCAAGTGCACCCTTTGCAGTCATGAGCATGCTGTGATTTCCAATTGAACCTTAGACTCACATTTTCCACTTGTTGGAAAGTGTGCACAAGCTGGGCGTGGCCCTCCATAGGAAAGAAGCTTGTCCAGTAGTCCTGCGGGGCATTGTTTGGAACTTGCTGCCCAAAGCAATGCTTTGCAGAGTCTGGCAAGGTGGTGGAGACAGCTCTCCATTGGAGGTAAACCTCAGACTATAAACCGAGCATCTCTTTCTCAGTGTGTGTTGGAGGCTGCTGCAATCTGATGAACTGGATATGTGTAATAATAATTGACTTACCCAAGTACATCTGAGTACTCTCTGAAAACAATAGTCAAATTTGAAAACTTGAAAAAATGAGCAGTCTTTCCCTTTTTTGAACTCAGAAAATGCTTTCTTTGTTATGAAAAATAAAGTGCTATAATGGTTGATATACTTACATAGAGCATTTGATTTGTCTAATGCATTTAACAATAGGTCACTTTGAAAAAGTCAAGCCAAAAGTAACTTGGCACGCAAATATTTTAGGCATGCAAATTTCATACATGGATAGAATTCATCTTACTAAGTAAACTTTTCATGCACTTCTTTCAGAACATCTAGATTGCTGCATTTTCATCTTTTTTGCCCTGACAACTTATTACTAATTCTTTAATGTGGATAGTTTAAAATAGGAAGTCTTATCAGAGAAGAGCCTTTAAGCATACAAAAATATCACTGTGTGCATTAGAAGATAGAGTTGTTAAAACCACTGGTGGTTGCTGTGCTAGTTACACAATCTGGTGTCAATTTGAGGATTAAGAAAGGCTTATTGATTAATGTGAGTAGAAAAAAGAAGCTATTTTAATGAGAATTTTCAAAATTTTATTGAGCATGAAAAAATATAACAGAAAAGTCAAATTCTAGAAACTGAGATCATGGGATAAACATGGCACTGAAGATGCAAGACTCTATTAAGAGATCTGTTTTCAGTTTGTTTTTTCCTGTGACAATTCATTTTAGCATCACAGAGAATCTGACTAAAGTATTTAGCTTATTTATATAATTCCCTGTGAACATAAATGGGGGGGCGTGTTTGTGTTATTTTACATATATTGATTTATGATACTGTATTAAAATATATAGTTATACAAAAAGAGAGTATAGTAATTGTCTAGTATGTCAATCAGAATATAGCCAATGAGGCCTCTGTGTGGGCATGACTTTCTCCTGGGGATCCTGGGAACTTCTGTATTTCCTCCTTAGGGGCAGGGGGCATATTTTCTCTGCTCACACCCTGGGAGATACAGCAACTAACAAGACAAATGGAACTTTGCTAGTACGCTGCGCTGGAGAAACCACGTGGAGACCACAGAGATGCTTACAACACCACTGGAGCCACAGGACTTTCTAACCACTGACTTGAGAGCTTCCTGCATTCAGCTTCATGGCATGTGTTTTGTGAGTCTGAAGAGAACTTTGCAGATTGACATTGGACATATGGGCTAATATTGGACTTATTACTTGATCTGGACTAGGCTGAGATGTTTTCTCAATACTCAACTTTTCTTATTTATAAACCTCTTTCTTATATCCAAATGAGTGTCTATGAATTTGTTTCTCTAAACTCACTGGACTAACACAGTTGCAAAACCAGTAACCAGAGACCTGTGGGGAGTGGTTATTCCTAACAGAATTGGTTCAAAGGTACAGGTAGGGATTTGTTTATAAATTTTTGGAGTTTTAGTTCACTGGCAGTTTGCACAGTATTCTTTCTTATGTTATTTTATTACTTGATTTTAACTTTTGCTTCTTCATTAAGTAGAAACAGAGGAAGGAAAATGAAATATTGTGTTATGTAAAGATTGATTACCCTCAAGAATGTCAAGGAATTTAAGGCTGAACTTTTTATAGTTCTCATTGCCTATCTCGTTATGTTAGTCTGGGTAGACTAGAGGAACAAATTTCAAAGACACGCATATGGATATAAGGAAAGGGTTTATATACAAAAGGAATGGGACAGAGAGAAAGCATCCCAGCCCAGTCCAGTTCAAAGTAATAAGTCCAATATTAACTCATATGCCCAAAATCAGTCTATATAGTCTCCTTCCAACTCACAAAATCATAGGTCAGTGGGTGCAGAATCCCGGCTCCGACAGGGGTCTCCCCATGGCTCCTCACTTCCAGGGCTCAGGTCCATCAACAGCATGCTGCACCAGCTTCAGAGGTCTGGCTCCATCAGGGCAAAGCCGTGTGGCCTCTCTGCTGGCTCCTCCAGCTTCTCAGATGCTGCCATCTTGTCTTGTCCGTGATTCTTCGTCTCTGAGACTAACACAACCACTGGGGAAGATAGTTTCTCATCTTTATGAGGGAAATATTGTGAGATTTCCCAGAAGTCTTAGAAGAAAGCCATGGCCACATAAAGGCCTCATTGGCTACTCAATGGCTGTTTCCAGATTAACAGGATAGACTCCACCCCTACATTTCAATCATAAAATTAATATAACCACATGACTCCCACACTCGTATAGAAAAGATAATTTGAACAAATCTTTTTGTGTGTCATTTTAACTATGCTGAGTGCCATATTTTTAAACCTACAAAATCATTATGTAGAGAGTGACTGAGTAGGTACCGCATGTTTTACACCTGATCTTCGGACCCCTGGCCACAGTCTCTCACAGTGATCTGAACCAGGCCTGTCGTCCATTGTAGAGCCTCTTGTAAGCAGCCTAAACCATCCCATGGTTGAGTTCTCACTGACTGGAAGCTTCCCAGGAGGAACTTCTCAGCCACTCCACCTGAGGAAGTCTGCTGCTTTCAAGACATGGAGTCGAGGCTCTGCGGCGGCCTTCTCTCAGTCCTACAGGATTGTGATGGGTCTGGAGTGACTGGAGGGCACCCCACAACAGAGTCTCGTCATAACATAACTCCTTTCTCATCTTTCCTTGACTAAACCCAGTCCTGGTTGGATGTTTCATTATTATTATTATTATTTTAAAATGTGTAAGTCATCGAATGAATATATATTCATTAAAATTCTCTTCTATATGGTCCACTAATATCATCTAGGAAGATTTAAGACTAAATTGCAGATGACTAATTTCCCCTCGTACCCTTGAAGAATAAAATATTTATCTTCCAGAGGGCTTTATTTCAATTATAATTCAAAAGCAGAAGGCACATTTAGAAGCAAATGCACGTTTGTCTGTTTGTGAATTATTCATGCTTATGTTGTAGGTGAGTCAAGCCACTCTCAGTCCTCTGGATGTATCCTACTCACACTGAACCCTAGAGGGCATGCTCGAACAGTGCCTGCCTAGGCTTCCAGAAACTGTCATTCTGTATGGGAGGAGACAGTCTCTTCTCTTTCCCTGAGAGCAGCTGGTGGATACAAACCTTGGAGCTAACAGCGCAATGTGTAACATGTTGTGTTCCTGGATGAGTGGTAACTGGGAAAAAGACATAGAATGCTATTATTACCTGCAAACTAAAATTACTGATCTTGTCAAATCCAAATGAAGTCTATAACACAACCTATTGACATTATATAATTTAATCATTTTCAATGCGAATTAAACCACTCATTACCACCATTTCTATATTAGCAACCAGAAAGCTTTTTATTATGTGTGTGGGTTTTGGTGGCAGAAATTCTCATAAATTGATTATGAGTGTGGGTTTTGGTGGCGAAAATTCTCAATAGCCCAACAAGATGGCCATTAATTGAAGTGTGTGCTCCAGTAGGATACCCAGGACCATTTGGGGTATAAGCTATTTGAGAACTGAAGTTATGCTTTGGAGCTTTATGTATTTGTATTTTCTAACTGCCTACCCATTTATAAGTAAGGGGCTGTGGGGCTCTGATGGATGGATATCCCCACCATGGAGGAGGCTGATAAAGACTAACATGCCCAACGTTGACTTGATGGCATCGTTTTGAGTACCTGCGTTGTGCAGGTGTTTCAGCCCCAACTGTTGGCCAAATAGTGAGTGATTCCAACTCGTCCAGAGCTGTGTTACTCTGGGTAGACTACGGAAACAAATTCGACACTCACATATGTCAAGCACACTTGAATTTGATATCAAGGAGTGATTATGTATCAATAAAACACCCCAGCTCAGTCCAGATCAAGTCATTAAGTCCCATACTAGCCCATATGTCTGATAAATAAACCATGATGGAGTACACGCAATGATGCCGAATGCAGGGAGATCACAGGCTGGATGGTTGAAAGTCCGGTGGATCCAATGGCAGTTGACGCATCTCCAGAACTCTGGCTGCCATCAGCTCAGCTCCATGGGCTTATTACCACAAATGGTGAAACAGGCAGAGAGAATGGGTCTTGCCTCCAGGGAGGAAGAGAGGAAAACTCCCTGTATCTTCATGAGAAAGCCACACCAAAAAAGGAGGCGTCAATCAGTCGGTCACTTGATGGACAGGCTAGACTCCACCCCTATCACCTATTAAGCTGACATGGAATTGTGTAACGACCGCGAGGGCACATTGGATGGCAGGCCTGAGGATCGGCATCTGAAAGATGACAGCTTTGAACCGATGGAGCAATCTTCCTTGATACACATGAGGTCACCACGAGTCCAAATCCGCTTGAAAGAGTTGGCACCAACAGCAGCCCGGCGCTATTAAAAGCTTAGGGAGAACTTTATTTCCGCCAGGGAGGAAGCATTTAGCTGTGTTTCCTTCCGTTGCACGTGGAGTCAGGGTGAGTCAGAACGGGCTCCGAGCCCCTGACAGCAGCAACATCAACAGCAACAAGCAGAAAAGCCATGAGTGGTCTGTAAAAGGAGACTATGTATTCCACAAGAGCCCAGAAGTGAGTAGTTGCATTAAGAATTCAAATGTTTTCCTCCGGTACCTCTTTAAGGACAAGGAAAAGGTTCTCAGGCCCTCCCAACAGCCCCTTATCCCCCTTCATGGTTTATTGGCCATAATCACAGCTTGCCCTCTACCTGATCCAATCATTAGTAAGGAGAATGAGAAGTGAACAGACTTCCCGCTTTTTAACAATTTAACAATGCCCACGGCATTTTAAAATTAAATATATTACAATACTATTTTTGTGTTCTATGAAAATTTTGTTACAATACTATTTTTGTGTTTTATGAAAATTTTTCTTGCTCTATGTAGCTCAAAATTTTAATCAATAACTACCCCCCCCACAGTCAATGGTGTCCCGCTTATAATCTGGTCGCTTTAGGCCACGTGACCCATCATGATTGCCACGTTCTCTAAACAAGGTCCCTCAGAGGAAGGTAAACAAAATTGATGCCCTAATAGCAATATGGAGGCAGGGATTTACATAGGTGACAAGTCCTGTAATCAAAGGTAAACTTAAAGTCTTATCCAAATAAGCTGTAGTCACCTTTAACCCCTCTATCTATATATTGTTTAAGGAAATTGAAAGTGAGGTTCTATAGTTAAAAGAATCACTATAATCTCTGATGCATTTATTTGTTTTTCACTTTCAGATTTATATCCCCAAAGGACTAGATTAGGAGTTTTAAAGTCAAACCCTTTCCTTATTAAAATGTCTGCACCCTGAGGGATATGTAATCCCACAGATTTATTAGCTTCAGGATCCAACAGCAAGTCGAGAGGAATGTAATATACTAGATTCCAAAGCAGAGTTCAAAGTTGGGTTGAATCCTTTATTTAACCAGCTAGGAACCATGTATAATTCATTTAAACTTTTCAAATCTCCATGAGCTCAATTTACCTGAAATACTTCTGGTTTTTGAAAGGAACATGAAAGAAAGAACACCTTCCTGTGTAAAACCCACCTTCTCATACTTCAGCTCTGTCTGGTACCTTGTCCCATGATTCCCTGCTTCTCTGAGAGAGACTCTTGCAAAGATGGGGAAGGGAGGATACTCTTTGGTATTTGGCTCCTCTGGCATTGTCTTCCTTTATCCTCTCCCCGACTTTTGTTAAGTTTTGGTCCAAGATATGGAATCAATGCATTGATGTGAAAATTGCAATGCAAATTAACTTGCTTTTCTATGCTGCAGAAAGTATGTAAGGCAGCATAATATTAGAATCCTTTCTTTTCCATCCTAAACAGCGTTTATTTGATCTCAGACTATAGGGGAAGCTATTTCCAAAACTACCATAATACTCCATGTTCCTTAGCACCCCCAGGCTATCAATGTAAGCATGCCCATGGCCCTGGGCTGAGTTACTGACAATCTCACTTTGTATCTTCTGCCACCAGAGGGAACTGGAGGTATAAGATTTTACAATGTCTCAAAGGTGTTATATGTTACTATTAAAATGTAAGTTGCTTAATGAGACTAATGATATCAAACTTAGAGATTTTTTTCATAAATTTTTCTGAAGAATAATTGGTTTAAACATAATCTGGAATGTCTTGTAGTCTTTTAATTATAAATAAATAAACAAACAAAAACAAAAAATACCCAGGTCTTCTCAATAATTCTCTTTGTTCACACAGGTTTTCCATTTCCATTATGATACTATTTATCCATCAAAAATTTCTAGTTGGGATAATTGGTAGAAATTGTGAAAAAAAATAGACACCTCAGAGGAATGATACCAATTATGTTTCTACTTTGTAATTTTTAATTGCGATTGGAGAACTAGTTAATTTTTAAAATAGTCACTCAAGATTTAGATAAGGAACTTTCTAATATGGTTTCATATTATATAGAGTTAAGAATGTGTATAGTATGAAAAACTTGCCAACTTGGTGACTGCTTTAAATGAAACAGCCATGGATCTGTCGAAGATGCCTGCATTCAGAAGACAGCCAGCATTGTGATACAGTATAGCAATAAAGGTTGTCTTCTGTTTTTTAAGGTTCATTTTACCCAAGATACTTTTGAAAGTTACCTACAGAGAAAAAATGGCCTACCTCCTAATCAGAAGTGGTGACTCAGCAGTCATTTAAGCTGTAATTCTCTTTTATTGGTATTATTAGTGTTAGTAGCCTGAAGAAAATTGCAAAGGAAAGAATGAAGACCACATTTCAGATTCTAAAGCAATCTAAAGGCGAGCATCAAAGGCAAGTCATTAATTTGCTAGGCCTTGTGTGTCTCTGTGTGGCTGCAGGATCATTTACAGGAACATCAGTAATATAGGGCTATGGTCAAATATTCAAATCCACAGTTTTAACTCTCTGTGTACTTGGTATTGTGGATCTGCACCAAGTTTAAGATCTGCTGTTCTAATGGGCATAGACCTGACAACTGAACTTCACCTTTGAACCAGTATCCATTTCTGAGTCTGAGCTCTCACTCTTTCCTTGGTCAGTGCACATTCATTTTATCTGCTCATGCATTTTGTTGCTTGCTTTGTCCTCTCTGTGGGAAGGGCCCCTAGAAATGCATTCCTAAATAGACACATCAACTATTTGAAATGACATTTGGGACCCAATTCCTCAGAAATTTGTTTTGCAATTTAGACTTATGTTTATTCTTCATTATCTCTAGAATCACCTTTAAGTCCCAGTCATTGTTGAAAGTAAGCATTTATATTAATGCATCAGCTTTCCAAGAAGTCTTTCAACCCTGAGTCCATCCTTTATGTTAAATTTGCCCCAAACATGTCTCTCATCTACAAGGACTTTCTGATTGAATCTCAAGCCTAAATTCTGTCACTGTCCACAGACTAGAGCTCATCAATCTTATTATCTGCTAATATCTCTAGGACACCATCTCAGTCACATAGGCTGTTTTTCTATACCTTTTTTCAGCCAACCTATTTTCCTTATCTTCATTAATAGTTAATATTTCACTGACTGTACTTGTCAGGTAACAGTTGGATTGCTAACCTCAAGGCCAGCCTCAAGTTCAAAGCCACCAGCCACTCCTCAAGAGAAAGAAGAAGCCATCTTCTCCAGTACATATATACAGTCTTGGACCCTATAAAGCATCACTATGAATTGAAACTAACTGCCTGGCAATGGGTATGCTTTGGATAATTTTAATATCACAGGTAATGCCTTCCCAATCTTATTTAACCAGTTTTTCTGGAGTCCCTTCTAGCTCATGGGGACCCATACACTCAGAATAAAAAACTTGATAGAGTTTCCAACCTTGTGAGATTTCACAAGATTTCCAGGTCTTTGTACCTAAGTGGCTTTGGTGGCTTTGAACTCTGTTCTTCACTCCCAGTTTAACTGGGTATGCCAGATGAATTCCTTGTGCTGTCCCGAAGCCCCCTTCTAGATCAGGATTTAAATATTTATATAATCACTGGTATCTTCTTATTTGTGCCTTCAAAGCAGAGACCCAGGTCTATTCTGCTTCTGAATAGCCTATATCATATAGCCTTTTGCTCAGAATATATAAATTCCACAATATTAGCTATTTATTAAAGTAATGCTAAAAATATCAGAACCCCTTTCTAACTTCCATGATATTCAGATTGTACATTAAAATGTGTTAATTTAATATCATGGATTTTATGGTGAATCTGGTAGGATGTGTTTGATTCCATCAGTCTATGTCAAGCACAGTATCCTAAAGATAAGATTAGTGCCTTCTAAGGCATCCTCATTACAATTCAGCATTGAGACTTGTTTGTTAATTAAATTAAGCATCCAACATCATGAATTTTTTGTTATAATAAAAGTCAATGTCATGCAATTCAAACTGAAGAGGTGGAAGCGAATGTGGGTTTTGACTTGAGAGGGTTATTGATTTCCTTGATGAGAGAAGCAGATGCTCACGTGGAGTCCAGTAATGCCCCCAAATAAGCCACTCTTCCTAAATGACTGTTTTTGCTGGAGGAAGGGAGCTTGATTTGCAGAGACACACCCCTGTGGGAACATTCCAATGCCCTTCGAGGATGCTTCCCAGGAGAAAAATGTGTTGCTCTTGTTCAGTGATTCCAGGATGGATGGAGGGGAACTGTCATTTGGGACAAGTGAGAGGAATCATGAAGGTATACTCCTTTGTTTCCATTCAGGAGAGAGTGGTTTATCACAGGTGGATGATTAACCATACCATGAAAGTATAATTTCAGGACGATATTGAAGACAAGGTGATTGATTGTCAATAGTATATTAAGTAAGATGTTTTTTGTGTGCTTTATTTTTGCAAAAAGATAATGGAAAAATACCAGGTCTTAGAAAACAGCAAGACTAACAATGCAACTAGTCTTCATGAGGATACACCACCTTAGAAGAATGTGTTCTCTTTGCAGTTCAGAGTAAGCAGAGAGCAGCAGCTGAGGGTGAAGGTGGAGAGCGCACTCACTCCAAAGCGGCTTGAGGATTGCTCCCTGTAGACTGCTACACTCCCCACTCCCACTCTGTTTCTTTCTTCCCTTGCTCAGATTAGGTATGGGGAATAGGTTTTGATTTATCTTATTTTATAGATGAGGAAAAAGACATACAAAGAAATCAAGATTGGGGATTTTTCCACAGGAAAAATTTTTCCACAGGATCACGCAAGTTGTCGAAAGTAGGACTGGGTCAAACAGGCCCATCTGACTGCCAAAGACTTGGTCTTTCCATTCTATCCCATGCCTCTAGGAAAGACTGGTGCCCATAATATTTACTATCAGAATCATGAATATCAAGGATTAATAGTGTATATGGTAAAGTGTGGGTAGCACCCATTGTTAAGTATTTGTGTACACTACAAACCACTTACAACTAGTATTTTTAACCTCTTTCTTGTTTGCTATAGCTTACAAAACAGTGAATATGTCATTTAGACACTCAATAAATGAGCTAAATTAATGAATATATTAATGCATTACAACCTACTTCAGTTAGATACCAACAATAATTGAGGAAAATATTTTTCTTCCATGTAGCACTTTCAGTCATTATAATTATGTTTGTAATTATACCGTTTGCATTTCAATGTCCTGTGAACCATGACAGTATTTTCTAAAGTGGAAAAAATGATGTTTAAATTGCTTCTCTTGGAAGTGGAGGCTTCCACAGTCAGGTGCATTTAGAAAATACCCTTCTAGCCCAACTTTGGAGCTTTCATTTGTGTGTGTGTGTGTGTGTGTGTGTTAAAGGTTTCGTAAAGTAAGGAAGACGTCTCACATTGTAGGTTATAGATGGTGATGGGATGCTCTTACATACGACATGCTCAACTGTTCTCGAGTCGATGCCAACTCATCAGAACCCTGTAAGACAGGGTACAACTGTCCCTGTGGGTTTCTGAGACTGTGACTCTTTCCAGAAGTAGAAAGCCCCTCTCCCTCCGAGCAACTGGTGGTTTCAAACTGCTGACCTTGTGGTTCAGAGCCCAGTGCATAGCCACTGTGCCACCAGAGCGCCTATCATAGAAAATTCTCTCCTATGCTGTCTTGTCATATAAAGGGTACAGTGGCCCTTTAGGTCTTAGGTTGTACAAAGCACACTACATGAGAAGCTTGAATAGCAAATACAGTGCTTTTATCCATGAAGAAATTGTGCCAATCCTTTGAGCACTGACCTTCCATGCTGCTGAACATTCTGCATTGTGTGTCATCATGACTAATACTGTCAACATTTGAATTTGCCCAGTAGGGAGACTGAGACTGATGGTGGAGCAAAAAAAAAAAGCTTCATCATATGAAGTTTCATCATATGCTACTTGGTAGCATACTTAATATTAAGACTTTAGGGTCTTTTTGAGAGCTTAAACTGTTAAGATCTATGCAATTAAAAAAAAACATGATTCTTGAGACTGGGATCATTGGTATTGACTGAAGTTCTCAGGAAATCCTTGGCCTGTCCACCAGAGTTACTGAATGGGAATCCCTGAGGGGTTTAGCCGCTATCTATCATACTGCACATCCAGTGATATTTGCATTTCAGATGAGCAACTGCTCTTTTGGCACAGACACATCCCAAATGCCACATGGGACATATGCTCCAAAATTATTAGTTGTTTTCTGTAATTCACATTTACCTGGATGTCTTATGCTTTCCTTGGTTAAGCTGCTAACAATGTGTCCAGGAGACTCTTAGGGGTGCCTCAAGGAGGAAAAGGCATTACACCCCAGCAGTAGGACTTCTGTTAAAATCAACTTGTTTACAGTGGTTGAGTCAGAGGTTTTTATTGTTTCTCCTTTTAATTAGTAGTCCTTTTTTAAGTGGGGCACATTTCAAAGTGACCAATAGGTTATTGCATAGGAAAATGCATTGTAGAAAAATTGGGAGAGCAGGGATTTGTGGAACAAGTACTAAAATGGGACTTAGTATGCCATAATTTCAGACACCCCTACCACCACCACCCCCCCCGCCTAAACAAAGTGGAAAGAAGCATCATTTATATTTCATTTATTCTGAAAGTTAAAAAAAATGCTTTAGAAACAAACCTGACAACCAGGTGGTTAGGTTTAAGGAAATAGATAAAAACCTACTTAAATTTCACCTGTTATCTTATTTTGCTACAACCCAATTTTTAGACATACTAGAACTAAGTTGTTCAAAATCTCAGAAAGTAACACAAACTTTGTACCTTTCTATATTATTTCCTCTCAAATCTCTCTTAAGAACAACTACATGTCTTCAGGTTAGCACCACCATTGCCTGGAACCCCTGGGACTTCACACTAAGGGAGCAAGGCTGACTCCACAATCTAACGTAGTCATTCCGCAACAATTTTCCCTGGCTAACCAACTGACCATCTCCAAAAGAGGTATTTCAGGACTCAGAACTTCCTTTTAGCATTCCTCCCAAGACCAAATTAAGAATAAAGCAATTAAACAGCAATAACAAAATCTCTATGTATGACTGACTCTCATGTTGATGTAACATTACAATATTTTTTCCTTTAAAAGTGAGAAATTGAACTAATTCAGACGAGCATGCCTTTTGACTTAGTTTGCCTGAATTATGGATCAAAGTCCTTGCAGGATTACTCAGCTAAACCCCAAATAAATTAGAAATATGAACAAAATAATCTAGAATTTAGTAACCATTGTAGGAGTAGGCTTCACCTAGAGTTAGTGCGGCGCTAATGGGATTTGTAATGATGTTGTTATTGAATGAATGAAAATCTACTGGATGGGATTTTGGTGGTATATAGTTTCACTCTTGCATTCACTAGCTGGTTTTCAGAGGAAAAGTTAAGGTGTGTGTGTGTGTGTGTGTGTGTGTGTGTGTGTGAAATGAACATTTAAATTGCCAGCCAGGACTCTTAAGTATTGTTTTAAAAAATTGTGTCCTGTCACATTTGACTAGCACAGATTTTATATTTCAGCATATAAGAATCCTAAAAACTATGAATGCAGCAGGTAAAGTGCATTTTGCTTAACAATAACATTGCTCACAAATCATACCTGTAATTTGATATTGTCTGTTAGTTGGGATTCATTTGTTTGCCCTGTGTCTACTTTGAAAACAATATTATCACTAATAAAATCCTAGTTGCTTATATTAAATGGATGCAAGTTCAGTGAGCTAATTAAGGATTAAGGCAGAAAATCTTTATGATGGCATTAAATCAATCCAAAGTTTCAGAATTCATTATGCTAAGCGTTCTAGTAATTAAAGAGCACTTAAATGAAACACATGCAGATAAATTAAAAATGAATTTCACAAGCTGAAGCTTGTAATGGTGTTTTATTAGAGGTATCCATAAAATATATTCCATTAAAGCTTGTGCAATTTAAAGGGTCTCATACAATTTAATATAGGAATCTCTAGTGCCACCTATTGGCTAAAAGAAAGAATGTTAAATTGTGTTTCATTAAAGCAGCAGTCTGGAAGAACAAGTGGGTAAAACATTAAGCGAAGGTGGGCTTACGGTTTGGCCAGCCTCTGCTAGGGAGAGATGAGACAGTCTGCTTTCCCTAAGAGTTGCAGTTCCCTGAAGAGCAGCTCTGCTCTCTCCTGCAGAGTTGTGCTGGGTCGGAATGATTCAACAAGGCTGGGTGTTATTTTGTTCTATTATTCAGAAATAGCATTGTGATCTCTCATCTGTTCACCAGATAAAATGATTTTCAAGAACTAAAGGCATGAATGTCATACTTAATTGTGTAGAGAGGATGGTGCTGCTGGAGGTTCTTGGGAAATGTTTATGATCTTTTAATCCCATGTTTTTATGAACTGCTTGAATCCTCTCCATGAAAAATATAGAGATATGAAATACAAATTTAAAGTGACTGATAAAATAACTGTAATATATTAAACCAAGTTTAAAAACCATGGATTTTATACATGTGTTTCAAAATCACAATTGACTTAGTGTTTTCTGTTTAAAAGACAGGGCTATAGAAATCTAGTTGTTTTAGACTCATCTGTTCTCATTAAAATGTCCTGGAGAATTTAAAATAAAACAAATTCTAGTGCCACAGAACCACTCCAAACAAATTTAACCATAGACACCTGACTGGTGGGAAAGTGCCCGGTGTGTGTTTGGGGGTGGGGGTAGTCACCAGTATTTTCCGAAAGGTATCCCCCGCTGCTCTCAATGTACAGCCAAGACTCTGAAGCACTTTTTGAAACTACAAACTTAAAATTCTGGTTTGTCATCAATCAAATGAGGGTGCAATATGGCAACATTTAAAATATCTTGTTTCTATAGTAAAATTACCAGACAGTACACCATAAGACCCTCTTATTTTTTTGTGGGTGTTCTTTTTATTTTTCTCCGTGTCTCACATTCTTTATCATTCCTGACACATTCAAGTAAATCACCCCCATAAAAATATTCTTTGTCATGAAAAAATTAAATTGCTTTTACAGATTATGTACACTAGTGTGCTAATGTAGCTTCTGGGAGCCCTGACTGTGTCTTTGAGAGGTTGCCCTTCAGGGCCTCATAAAGGCGGAGCACAGGGAAGGTTGCTTGCAGTCATTTTGTATGTGTCAGAGGTGCCAGATTGACAGCCTCAGAGACTAAATGGACGTCCGTGGTGCCTCATTCTCCAGATGCAGTACGCAGAGTGGTGATGAAACATGGTCCCTAGACTCAAGAAGCTGACAGTCCCATGGAGACGGGCTTCACATATATGGGATACCATAAGGGAGTGTGCATTTGAGGGCTGTGAAATAAAATAATGGAGAGGAGCTAGCAATTCTGTGGTCCACATTAGCTAAAGGAGCTGAAGGAAGAGTTAAACATGGTGCTCCAGGAGGCCAGTTAGCATTTTGAAGGTGAAAGGTCAGAGGCCAGAATTGCAGCCAGGAGTTGAGAATGAATCTCAGGGTATGTGAAACCCACTCATTGCCATTGAGTTGATACTGAAGAAACAGAGGAAACGGTGAAGAGACACAGAGGGGCCCTTACGAAAGGCCATTGGAGAAAAATGCCATGATTCCTGGTCAGTTGTGGGGTACAGAGGGGCAGGAGAAGGGGAAACCAGGTTCAAGAAGCAGTGACCTGTTGTTAATGTCCAATACTAGGAAACTACTAAGAGAGACAAAGAGAAGGATGGAAAGAAAAACCACTGTGTAGACTATCATAACATAAATCATGCTAAAGGTGGCTAAATATGATGCCATGTATTCTTTTTCGGGTGAAAAACTTAAACTTTAGAGCTATTTTTCCAAGGTATCGAAGCTCATGGTAGAACTATTGGTGGAGGTCAAGTGTCCAATGTCAAATTAAGATGTTTGGATTGCAAGGGCACATCAATAGTTCCTGGGGAAATTTCACCATCTTTTAATTCCATTGATCCATGAGCTTTTTGAAGCCCCCTCCCAGGTCAGTTGTATGCAGTCATTCTTTTGAAAATGTTCTTGAAGAAATTCTGTTTTATCTATCACTGTACCCCTGTGGTGCCTGCAACAGGAGTAGGTGACTAATGCCTACTAAAATGTTAAAAAAGATTTAGAAGAGGCATAATGATAACTGATGATTACAGACTGTTTGAGTCTCTGCCAACAAGGCCATTCCCTTGAATGTCTGTAAGGAGACAGATCAGTAAACTAGAGATATCTATGATAATCGATATAGAACCCAATTAAGCTGATTCCTACTTTTGGTGACAGCGATTCTCAGAGAAGGACCAAGCATGAGTTCTCTTGGCTGCCATCTTGACAGAATTTGGTCAGCCACCAAGATTTAGGTAGTCATCGAGCTCAGCTGGACCTTTATAATCAATAGACAGCACAGCAAATGTTTTCCCAAATACGTATTGAATTTTATCTCTCTTTATACCCATCCCAATTATTTCACATTCTGAAAAGATGCCAAGACTGGCATGTATGAGGGACACTGTCATTTGTATATTTGTTATTTATTTTCTTTATTTTTTTCCTTATTTATTTTTTTTCCTTATTTATTTTCAATCATCAGTCCAACATTTACTGTGTAAAGTTTGTCTGTAAGCATGGAACAAACCAAAGCGAGTCCATGAATATCCCTGCTCCTGGAATCCCAGCTCTGGCAAAAGGCATGGCTCCTCAGAGCCTTCCTTTCTGGAACTTTCAGCCAACTGCATTTCAGCAAACTACATGGCATACGCAGCTCTATGAGAATCCAATTTTGTTATTTACCTCTAATAATTCTTAGCTATTGCTCTTTTATTTTAAAAAGTTAGTTCCACTAGGAAATGGCTGCTCCATTAAATGTCTTTAAAAATGTGGCTTGCTAAGTGATCATTTCTATCTTGGTAGGACTTCAATTAAGTGAGTCTGAAAAAGCAGAGGGAATTGCTAGCAAAGTCTCACTTTGGTCTATTTACCTTCTGCTTTCTTGTATTGTAAATTCAGCTCCCAGCTGGGAATTCAATGTCCAAGAAAATGCTAGTGAAATTTGCTTTTCCTCCCTTCCCTTCTCAACTCCCGCATTTCCCTTGATTATAGGAATGATGAGAGTAGAGGATTTTAAAAAAACAATGTGAACTGTGGCTAAGTGCTTTTGAAACGAGGTATGATTTCCTATGTGGCTGAAACTCTCTGGGAGTCAACAGAGGAAATCCAGACTGAGCATTGTCACCATGGAACCAGAGTCCATGCCACTCCTCGAGGCTGTCAGGGAAGCACCCCCCTGTGAAGGCTGCCAGGGGGTTATTTCTTGTCTCTGGTTGTCCATGTGTGGACATCATAAAACAGCTAGAACTAATCTCAGCGGCAGGCCACACAGGAACTCCATGGCCCCACAGGCTACCAACCCCGAGGTGTGCCACTGAGAGGAAAGGGGACCCACCGAGAATCGTTGAGAAATCTGCTTTAAAGCACCCTGGCTACCGCACCCCAGCTGGAGTGTCGATCGGAAAACCAAAGGTGCCCAACTAAAAATAAACTTTGGTTTTATGATCTCCGACAAATTGGCAGAGGTGTCATGAGTCATAGGACTTGGAGGCCTAGCTCATTTCGGCAGATGCCCCAAGTGATCATCTCCAGGGTTAAGAAAGCTTCTTAACGGTGCTGCCAGTGCCCACAGCTCATTGACACACATTGGTATTAAGTCGCGCTTGTGATCTGTGTTTCATTTACCATGCTGATGAGTGCACACACCCGAGTTGGTCCTATTGTTTAATTGTCTGCCTGGCAGTTCCAGATATTGTCAATGTTGATGCATCTGTCCTGTCAATAGAGAGTATCGACTGAGTGCAGGAAGATAAAACTGTTATTAGCCACTGGCAACAGAGACAAACACGAGTATAAGTAGTTTTAGCTGTATCCAGATGGATTTCTGTCCACGGATGTCTTGCTGCTGGGAATTTTTCATCGAATCCAGATGGATTTCTGTCCACTGAAGTCTTGCTGCTGGGAATATTTTCATCGTATCTGTTCTGCACGAGGCACTTGGCGAGTTCAGATCTGTGCCTTTGCCTGAGACAGTGGTTGGCAAACTACTCTGGAGAAGCCTATGCAGCTCTTTCCGTGTGAATGCACGGTTCTGCAGTCACATTGAAAACCCTTGAAGGTTATTATTTCAGATCATGGTGGTTTCATTTGTTTAGAAAACCATATGTAAGGCTCTTGAGTGATTTTGAAGTTATTAGGAGGGACAGGACTCACTCTTCAGTCTCAAGCGTGTGCAAGACCCCTGGCCTAAGACACACTAAGAGAGGAAGTTTTCTCATTTGCTGGAAGCTACACTATTTCCCAGGGCTGCATATCAAATACCAAGAAAAACAGGTGACTAAGGCCCAACTTTTTTTTTTAATCTGACTGATGTTCAGAGATGATGGTCAGAGGCATGGAATCAAACCAGGTTATTGGTGAGATTGATTTCTTCTCAAGGCTCGGAGAGCAACCATTGCCTTCTTTTCTAGTATCTGGTAGCACTCACCCTCATAGCTTGCAGCAGTGTCTGCATTCCTTTTTGCTTCTGTCTATTGCCTATATCCATTCTCCTTTTGTCTAAAACAAACACCGTCCAATCCAAGTGGCATTCAGACCCATTGTCTCTGTCTTAAAATATATTGGTTCCAAACAAGGTCATGTTTACAGGTCCCAGGCATTAGGACTTTAACATATCTTTCAGGGTGGGAGTGGGGTCCATTCAAACCCTAACAGCATTCCTAAAAGCTGGCATTAGTCTTCATCATTGTCATCTGGGACAAATGTTTAATGGATTTCCCCAATATAGATTGGTTACATTGTAAAATAACTTTTGAAGAACCTATACAAATTTGAGTAATATTTTAGAATTCTTCTCTCATCATGGAGGACGATGAAGTAACTAGGGGGGAACTGTTATTTTGAGGGCTTCTAATGGGTTCTTCCAATTTGATAGCCATGCTCAGAACTTGTATTTATATTCTAAGAGGTCAAATCAGAATAAACTTGTTCAAAATCCTGTTCATCCCTCCCCCCAACACCCCCACTCCTCCAACCATCTCAGATCCTATCACCTTGACAAACTGTTCTGGCTAATCAAATTCTACTTTTCTTTAACCCCTTGCAGGGGAAATTAGCTGTGGAATAGGGGAGTACTTTCATTTTAACTGCTCAGTAATCAGATAATCTTCTTTGGGTATTCAGAAGTTTATTAAATAGTAATTTTGGGTGCAAATGACACTGATGGCTTTAAGAGTCAAGGTATCTTTAGTTTTCGATAAATTTAGCTCCCATGGTGACTGATAGCGGCAAAATTCACACCAGGAAGTAAATGTAGACTTTCTGGATGAAGCAATCAGAAAGGAGAGGGCAGGAAGGGAAGGGAAAGATGAGTATGCAGTGTAAACTATGTTATTTAGGTAGCTGCCCCCTGTCCCACTGAACTGGAGATAGGGTTCCTGTTAGTGTAGACACTGGCAGTGAGAAGAGCTCGATATTCATGTTAAAAAGTAAGTAAATTTGCCAATAATAATAAAAATAATTATCTTTAATTTTCCAGTTTGATAAATTTCCGCTAGGCTCATTAATGTGTAAAATTGCCATAAACATTTGAGGTAGTTTGCAAAGCAACACAAAACAGACAGTAAGGAAAATGTAAGATTAAACCAGGATAAGTTAGTCAAGCAAAGCAGAAATGTGGTTATTGGCAGATTCCAGCGGTACATCTCAGGAAATTTGGTGAATGAAACCTCTGTGCACAGTAGTCTCTAGTTAGTGCCCACCTTTCTCAAGTTAACTGTGCCCAATACCATCCTTCAAAATAAGAGCCCACC